>JAYKKM010000063.1:297500-342500 GCA_035772405.1 Chrysogorgia sp. JL179-B06 | reverse complement strand
ACATCCCGTACAAGATTACTCGCAATACCAAAACAAAGGACATTGAAACGAAACGCACGAAGAAGGATTGTCGATTAATCGTGTATAATAAACGTGTTATTGTTGATGAATACAAAACACTACCTTATGCCGGTTATGGGTACTGATTTTTATGTATATATTCGTATGTTTGCAAAATAATTTGATTCCATCGAACGTTTCGCCATTATTCATTTAGTAATTGGCAATGAGCGTACGCTTATACCGAACGGTGGGACGGGAAGAAAACCAACGTGATTGCAAACCTAGACAAATAGCGCCAATTTATATTAACTAGATAAATTCGGATTAATGAGAAGCAACGTCTAAAACTACCATCACGCCAATATCGCAATCTAATGACAAACCCCCGAAATCTCTGTCTCGCTCTTCGTCGCAAAAGCCAAAACCGATGAACGCTACCATACATTAAAGATTATCGAAGGCCATTGGCGAACTTGCTTATAAATAGTACGAAAAAGCCAGCGTTCCACTCAGGCAGTGCGGTATCGAAGTTTCAAAGCCGTATGAGATTAAGATTGGAATAATAATGAGCGTACAGTATATGGATCACTGAGCCATTCGTTTATATTCTTTTGTAAATTTGGTGGTTCTTAAAAGAACCGTTTTGTATTTGTCTTTAATGTTGCGCTCCAAATGCTTCGACTTCTGCTTATAGACTAACTTTCATCTTGTCAAGAAACTTCCCCATTATAGCATACTCTTCAGAAATATATCCATGCCTAACACACGCGTACCAAACCTTTTCAATAAACTCTTCGTTAGCAAACGCACGGGATTAAGACTGGATTAATCATGAGCGTACGTACAGAATAATAATGAGCGTACGTACACATTGAGCCCTGAATAAATAAAAGTATGATCGCAAAGGGATATGCCGCTGACGAACGGAAGTAATTTGCGAGAGTGAGTATGTATATATAAGTATGATATTACCATACGACATTATAATGCTAGGGCTGCATTTAGTTTGGTCACTTTGGCTAAATACATTGGATGAACCTATTTTTGTTCGAGACATTAGAGAAGGATTGGAGCGCTTGTTGGAAGCATTAGAAGATAAATGAATACTCAACACTCTAGAAAACGTTCGTGGGAAACGAGGTGGGAAACCTGGGGAAATCAAGTCCATGTGGATGAAGTCTCCATTACCGAATACCAGAAGATGTTTCCGCTGATCGAAGCAATATTCACCAAAGCCCTAGCCACTGAAATTGAGAAACTCTGCAAAGAAAACTGTTGTGGTTGCAAGATTGGTCACCCCAATCAACGACAACACGACTGTCTTATGATGACAGAGGAACTTTACTGTAAAGACGCCATTGCGTTTATCAACGATAAACGAATGATTTGGGACGAGTTTGTTGAAGCAACAAGAGTGTTAAAAATCAGATGTCATAAAGATGCTCTTGAACATTTAAGACATTTAGAAAACGCGTCTGAGTGCGTGTTGTATACGTTGTGGCAATTGTGTAGTGATACGGAAAACCCAGAGATGAAATGTATTCTAGGCTATCTCAATTATTGGAGAGAAAGAAATAAACAATTTTTTTTTTTTTGTATAACAAGTGTTGTGTTTCGTTTTGTATAACACTGTTATCGCTTCACTTGTGTTCAGTGTGACGAACGGAAGTAATTTGTGTTGGCAATAATCCCTCGCATTTTGTGTGTGTTTGTAACCAATATTTCAATAATTTTGTTTCATGATTTGCAAGCGCGAGTATATAGCGAATGTCCTGAAACGTTTACATCTGGTGTTTAATAATTTACTTGGTCGTATGGTTTATTATGAGTTTGACTCAACTCGAGTATCCCATTTCGCTGCCGTTCATGTCTCGAAAGCGACTGACTGTCGAAAGAGTCTTAGACGACATCGAACGAGTGATCCACACCTTATATTGACACGATTTATACAGTATATATTATTTATGTTGAGATGCCGAGCGGTGTTACGGGCAGAAAACGAACGTGATCACAAACCTAGACACGCCAATTTATATTATAAACTAGATAAACTGGGATTAATTTGAAGCAACGTCTAAAAATACCATCACGCAATGTCGCAATCTAATGACAAACCCCCGTAATCTCTGTCTCGCTCGTCGCAAAAGGTCGATGAACGCTATCCATATACATTAAAGATTATCGAAGGCCATTGGCGAACTTGCTTACGAATTGCGCGAAAAAGCCAGCATTCCACTGAGTCGACGTTTCAAAGCAATTTGGGCGACTAAATAAACATTGTCGGACATTTATTCGGGCCCGGAAGCGTCTAAACGTTTTTTACGCCCACGATAACCATTGCGATGTAAGCATGGGGTGACTCAAATTAATAACAAGAACCGCGCTTATAAAAGCTCGATGGTAATACAGAGCCAATACTTTACTTACAGTGTTTCAAAAGAAGGATAAAGGGGGTAACGCGAATGCGAAATCGTACTGATTTTAGAGCAAAATATGCTGCTATGTTTGGATGCATACATAAATGAACACAGACACAGTTTAACGTTTGTAACAATATATTTGTAAAGTATAACAATTATTTACACCAATAAATAGTTCTTAAACATATTGTCCAGTTTTTACGTTATTTTCCAGTTTGGATCGTTTGACTTTGTATACGTTACCGTCCTCTGTTAGCAAAAGTTTACGTTTCTGTCTTCTTTTTTTTTTTTGCTCTACAGCCGTACAGATTTGACATCTAATACTTTACAATTTTTTCGCTTATTGTTCCATGCACACAAATTAAAATGTTAACCACTTATTATGTTTTTTCTTCGTTTCCCCCGATTTAGAAATTTTTCGTTTACAAGTCTGTAAATGTTTTAATTTTGCATCTCGTAAGTAAATATTAAAGTTTCTGTCCATCTCTTCCTGTCGCTTAAATAAATTTTCCAGACTCTCCTCCATATTGAATTCCTTTGGTTCTTCGCTTTGTCGAGGTATACATATTCCTATTTTACTCCACTTTGACCATTTCTGGCGTTCTTCTGTGTCCATACCTGCATGGACTTGATCGAGATGATTTGCTAACCTTGCTAGATTTGTACTACCACAGCCAAACACACAGGACAGTCTCTCCTTGTTCGACCCATCTTTACCCAACAAATTCCTAACACCAATTGGCTCATTTTTTCTTGTGTTAGATATTTTGTGGCCCGTTTAGGCCCGGTTTGGCCTTATATGGCACTATATGGCCCGATTGCTGACCAGGCGTCCTAACCTGAGCAAGCCCGGGCTTGTCACGCTCTCCGCTATTGTGACGTCACAACAAAAAGCGATTAACTTGCAAAAAAAATGCCTTATATAAAGTGCCCGAACATTGATTTCGTCTGAGTGTTCTTTTAGTAATTGTGGTACGGTCAGATAGTCAAAGTACGTTTGAACGTCGCTGACCATTTCAACTTTCGTCATATTAGGGCGTTGCGCAAACTTGCCTGAAAGATATGAAAGAATAATAAGAGTCTGAAAAAATATTCGCCATGGTCGATGCGCAAACCTGTTATAACTTGTTGTAGCGGGGTGGGGTGTTTAGAGCGTATCTATACTTACCCCAAAACGAGTTCAGCATCAACTTGGCCAAGGCTCGCATGCCTGGATTGTGTTCGATTTTGCTTCGATCTAGTTGAATTCCCTCAACTCGTAGATATTCGTCCACATACTGTTGTTTCTGTTCTTCAGTGGTGCAATTCTTTGGGTTGCCACTCGACTCTTGTTTGATCTTCAGGAAGGCGTTGACATATTCCTTGAACAGCTCGTCTGACTGCTGGGGGAAATGCCATACTTCGTGCAGTTGCAAGATTCGGTAACCCTTTTCCAATGCTTTCTCCAACTCCACACTACACCAGGTTCCTTGAATGGCTCTTTCGTTGTCGGAATGGGTACACGTATCTGCACACAGTTTGCAGAGGGGAACATAAATTTACCCAGAGTACGATAGGGCAGGACAGGATGGAAAAGACCTCGAGGTGGAAGTACCGTGCATTTGATCATGCCAAAGTAGGTTGAAATATCTTCGTCAAAATTATCGGTAATGATGCGTGGGTGACCGACGATTGTCCGCGTCATCGTGTAACACCAAGGATAGAGGCTGGTAAAATCGACGTATCTGTAAGAAATGACACCGTTAGATTCACTCTTAGATTTATTTTTTGCCGCACTATCATCGTACCTTATTTTTTCACCATCTTTACATTCGTGAAACAGTTTTGCAGCGTTAGTTCGTCCACCAAAGAAAGCATCACGAGGCTCCAAAGGATCAACCATGTCGTAGTTATTGAAGTGCCGCTTCATGTCTTCATCGCGTTCCAATTCTCGCTTAATGTCACATTCCCATACTTCGACCACGTTGAAACCATGGTCTTTGAGATAGCTGATCTTTAAATTCCACTGTGGCTTGATATAGACCTTGCACGGTTTTACCAGTTGCGGTATTCACGGTATCCCGAGCATAGCAGTTCAAACACCCTGCAAAAATAAACAGTGTTTAATACTATTTTTTTTTTGCTTCTTCGAGGGCGGCGTTTATTCAAGGAAATACTAATGAGAAACTTTGAATATATTTACCGTGCCAGAAGCAGCCATTGATTTCGTAGACTGTTGGTTTCTTCGTGATAACCGTCCAACAAATACTGGCCAACAC
Organism: Chrysogorgia sp. JL179-B06; assembly: GCA_035772405.1. NCBI lineage: Eukaryota > Metazoa > Cnidaria > Anthozoa > Scleralcyonacea > Chrysogorgiidae > Chrysogorgia > Chrysogorgia sp. JL179-B06. Next base: position 337,819 of record JAYKKM010000063.1, on the reverse strand, counting down.
GTTTTTCACCAACATTGTGAGCATGTTGGATGTAGATGTCATTCTTTTCAGCAGTATAGGATAGCCATTTTAGAGCCAAGACGGATTGCTTGTCTTTTGGACGATAACCATGTGGCGGAATGATAGCGATGGTATTCTATTTTAAAAGAAGGATAAAGGGGGTAACGCGAATGCGAAATCGTACTGATTTTAGAGCAAAATATGCTGCTATGCTTGGATGCATACATAAATGAACACAGACACAGTTTAACGTTTGTAACAATATATTTGTAAAGTATAACAATTATTTACACCAATAAATAGTTCTTAAACATATTGTCCAGTTTTTTACGTTATTTTCCAGTTTGGATCGTTTGACTTTGTATACGTTACCGTCCTCTGTTAGCAAAAGTTTACGTTTCTGTCTTCTTTTTTTTTTCTCTACAGCCGTACAGATTTGACATCTAATACTTTACAATTTTTTCACTTATTGTTCCATGCACACAAATTAAAATGTTAACCACTTATTATGTTTTTTCTTCGTTTCCCCCGATTTAGAAATTTTTCGTTTACAAGTCTGCACATGCTTTAATTTGGCATCTCGTAAGTAAATATTAAAGTTTCTCTCCATTTCTTCCTGTCGCTTAAATAAATTTTCCAGACTCTCCTCCCGCATATTGAATTCCTTTGGTTCTTCGCTTTGTCGAGGTATACATATTCCTATTTTACTCCACTTTAACCATTTCTGGCGTTCTTCTGTGTCCATACCGTGGACTTGATCGATATGATTTGCTAACCTTGCTAGATTTGTACTACCACAGCCAAACACAGGACAGTCTCTCCTTGTTCGACCCATCTTTACCCAACGAATTCCTCACACCAATTGGCTCATTTTTTCTTGTGTTATATCTTTTATGTGGCCCGTTTAGGCCCGGTTTGGCCTTATAAAAGATATAACATAAATATAACATAAAAGATATAACACAAGATATAACATAAAAGATATAACACAAGAAAAAATGAGCCAATTGGTGTGAGGAATTCGTTGGGTAAAGATGGGTCGAACAAGGAGAGACTGTCCTGTGTTTGGCTGTGGTAGTACAAATCTAGCAAGGTTAGCAAATCATATCGATCAAGTCCACGGTATGGACACAGAAGAACGCCAGAAATGGTTAAAGTGGAGTAAAATAGGAATATGTATACCTCGACAAAGCGAAGAACCAAAGGAATTCAATATGCGGGAGGAGAGTCTGGAAAACTTATTTAAGCGACAGGAAGAAATGGAGAGAAACTTTAATATTTACTTACGAGATGCCAAATTAAAGCATGTGCAGACTTGTAAACGAAAAATTTCTAAATCGGGGGAAACGAAGAAAAAACATAATAAGTGGTTAACATTTTAATTTGTGTGCATGGAACAATAAGCGAAAAAATTGTAAAGTATTAGATGTCAAATCTGTACGGCTGTAGAGAAAAAAAAAAGAAGACAGAAACGTAAACTTTTGCTAACAGAGGACGGTAACGTATACAAAGTCAAACGATCCAAACTGGAAAATAACGTAAAAACTGGACAATATGTTTAAGAACTATTTATTGGTGTAAATAATTGTTATACTTTACAAATATATTGTTACAAACGTTAAACTGTGTCTGTGTTCATTTATGTATGCATCCAAGCATAGCAGCATATTTTGCTCTAAAATCAGTACGATTTCGCATTCGCGTTACCCCCTTTATCCTTCTTTTAAAATAGAATACCATCGCTATCATTCCGCCACATGGTTATCGTCCAAAAGACAAGCAATCCGTCTTGGCTCTAAAATGGCTATCCTATACTGCTGAAAAGAATGACATCTACATCCAACATGCTCACAATGTTGGTGAAAAACGTGTTGGCCAGTATTTGTTGGACGGTTATCACGAAGAAACCAACACAGTCTACGAAATCAATGGCTGCTTCTGGCACGGTAAATATATTCAAAGTTTCTCATTAGTATTTCCTTGAATAAACGCCGCCCTCGAAGAAGCAAAAAAAAAATAGTATTAAACACTGTTTATTTTTGCAGGGTGTTTGAACTGCTATGCTCGAGATACCGTGAATACCGCAACTGGTAAAACCGTGCAAGATCTATATCAAGCCACAGTGGAATTTAAAGATCAGCTATCTCAAAGACCATGGTTTCAACGTGGTCGAAGTATGGGAATGTGACATTAAGCGAGAATTGGAACGCGATGAAGACATGAAGCGGCACTTCAATAACTACTACATGGTTGATCCTTTGGAGCCTCGTGATGCTTTCTTTGGTGGACGAACTAACGCTGCAAAACTGTTTCACGAATGTAAAGATGGTGAAAAAATAAGGTACGATGATAGTGCGGCAAAAAATAAATCTAAGAGTGAATCTAACGGTGTCATTTCTTACAGATACGTCGATTTTACCAGCCTCTATCCTTGGTGTTACACGATGACGCGGACAATCGTCGGTCACCCACGCATCATTACCGATAATTTTGACGAAGATATTTCAACCTACTTTGGCATGATCAAATGCACGGTACTTCCACCTCGAGGTCTTTTCCATCCTGTCCTGCCCTATCGTACTCTGGGTAAATTTATGTTCCCCTCTGCAAACTGTGTGCAGATACGTGTACCCATTCCGACAACGAAAGAGCCATTCAAGGAACCTGGTGTAGTGTGGAGTTGGAGAAAGCATTGGAAAAGGGTTACCGAATCTTGCAACTGCACGAAGTATGGCATTTCCCCCAGCAGTCAGACGAGCTGTTCAAGGAATATGTCAACGCCTTCCTGAAGATCAAACAAGAGTCGAGTGGCAACCCAAAGAATTGCACCACTGAAGAACAGAAACAACAGTATGTGGACGAATATCTACGAGTTGAGGGAATTCAACTAGATCGAAGCAAAATCGAACACAATCCAGGCATGCGAGCCTTGGCCAAGTTGATGCTGAACTCGTTTTGGGGTAAGTATAGATACGCTCTAAACACCCCACCCCGCTACAACAAGTTATAACAGGTTTGCGCATCGACCATGGCGAATATTTTTTCAGACTCTTATTATTCTTTCATATCTTTCAGGCAAGTTTGCGCAACGCCCTAATATGACGAAAGTTGAAATGGTCAGCGACGTTTCAAACGTACTTTGACTATCTGACCGTACCACAATTACTAAAAGAACACTCAGACGAAATCAATGTTCGGGCACTTTATATAAGGCATTTTTTTTGCAAGTTAATCGCTTTTTGTTGTGACGTCACAATAGCGGAGAGCGTGACAAGCCCGGGCTTGCTCAGGTTAGGACGCCTGGTCAGCAATCGGGCCATATAGTGCCATATAAGGCCAAACCGGGCCTAAACGGGCCACAAAATATCTAACACAAGAAAAAATGAGCCAATTGGTGTTAGGAATTTGTTGGATAAAGATGGGTCGAACAAGGAGAGACTGTCCTGTGTGTTTGGCTGTGGTAGTACAAATCTAGCAAGGTTAGCAAATCATCTCGATCAAGTCCATGCAGGTATGGACACAGAAGAACGCCAGAAATGGTCAAAGTGGAGTAAAATAGGAATATGTATACCTCGACAAAGCGAAGAACCAAAGGAATTCAATATGGAGGAGAGTCTGGAAAATTTATTTAAGCGACAGGAAGAGATGGAGAGAAACTTTAATATTTACTTACGAGATGCAAAATTAAAACATTTACAGACTTGTAAACGAAAAATTAACATTTTAATTTGTGTGCATGGAACAATAAGCGAAAAAATTGTAAAGTATTAGATGTCAAATCTGTACGGCTGTAGAGCAAAAAAAAAAAAGAAGACAGAAACGTAAACTTTTGCTAACAGAGGACGGTAACGTATACAAAGTCAAACGATCCAAACTGGAAAATAACGTAAAAACTGGACAATATGTTTAAGAACTATTTATTGGTGTAAATAATTGTTATACTTTACAAATATATTGTTACAAACGTTAAACTGTGTCTGTGTTCATTTATGTATGCATCCAAACATAGCAGCATATTTTGCTCTAAAATCAGTACGATTTCGCATTCGCGTTACCCCCCTTTATCCTTCTTTTGAAACACTGTAAGTAAAGTATTGGCTCTGTATTACCATCGAGCTTTTATAAGCGCGGTTCTTGTTATTAATTTGAGTCACCCCATGCTTACATCGCAATGGTTATCGTGGGCGTAAAAAACGTTTAGACGCTTCCGGGCCCGAATAAATGTCCGACAATGTTTATTTAGTCGCCCAAATTGCTTTGAAACGTCGACTCAGTGGAATGCTGGCTTTTTCGCGCAATTCGTAAGCAAGTTCGCCAATGGCCTTCGATAATCTTTAATGTATATGGATAGCGTTCATCGACCTTTTGCGACAAGCGAGACAGAGATTACGGGGGTTTGTCATTAGATTGCGACATTGCGTGATGGTATTTTTAGACGTTGCTTCAAATTAATCCCAGTTTATCTAGTTTATAATATAAATTGGCGTGTCTAGGTTTGTGATCACGTTCGTTTTCTGCCCGTAACACCGCTCGGCATCTCAACATAAATAATATATACTGTATAAATCGTGTCAATATAAGGTGTGGATCACTCGTTCGATGTCGTCTAAGACTCTTTCGACAGGACATGAACGGCAGCGAAATGGGATACTCGAGTTGAGTCAAACTCATAATAAACCATACGACCAAGTAAATTATTAAACACCAGATGTAAACGTTTCAGGACATTCGCTATATACTCGCGCTTGCAAATCATGAAACAAAATTATTGAAATATTGGTTACAAACACACACAAAATGCGAGGGATTATTGCCAACACAAATTACTTCCGTTCGTCACACTGAACACAAGTGAAGCGATAACAGAAACACAACACTTGTTATACAAAAATAATAAAATTGTTTATTTCTTTCTCTCCAATAATTGAGATAGCCTAGAATACATTTCATCTCTGGGTTTTCCGTATCACTACACAATTGCCACAACGTATACAACACGCACTCAGACGCGTTTTCTAAATGTCTTAAACGTTCAAGAGCATCTTTATGACATCTGATTTTTAACACTCTTGTTGCTTCAACAAACTCGTCCCAAATCATTCGTTTATCGTTGATAAACGCAATGGCGTCTTTACAGTAAAGTTCCTCTGTCATCATAAGACAGTCGTGTTGTCGTTGATTGGGGTGACCAATCTTGCAACCACAACAGTTTTCTTTGCAGAGTTTCTCAATTTCAGTGGCTAGGGCTTTGGTGAATATTGCTTCGATCAGCGGAAACATCTTCTGGTATTCGGTAATGGAGACTTCATCCACATGGACTTGATTTCCCCAGGTTTCCCACCTCGTTTCCCACGAACGTTTTCTAGAGTGTTGAGTATTCATTTATCTTCTAATGCTTCCAACAAGCGCTCCAATCCTTCTCTAATGTCTCGAACAAAAATAGGTTCATCCAATGTATTTAGCCAAAGTGACCAAACTAAATGCAGCCCTAGCATTATAATGTCGTATGGTAATATCATACTTATATATACATACTCACTCTCGCAAATTACTTCCGTTCGTCAGCGGCATATCCCTTTGCGATCATACTTTTATTTATTCAGGGCTCAATGTGTACGTACGCTCATTATTATTCTGTACGTACGCTCATGATTAATCCAGTCTTAATCCCGTGCGTTTGCTAACGAAGAGTTTATTGAAAAGGTTTGGTACGCGTGTGTTAGGCATGGATATATTTCTGAAGAGTATGCTATAATGGGGAAGTTTCTTGACAAGATGAAAGTTAGTCTATAAGCAGAAGTCGAAGCATTTGGAGCGCAACATTAAAGACAAATACAAAACGGTTCTTTTAAGAACCACCAAATTTACAAAAGAATATAAACGAATGGCTCAGTGATCCATATACTGTACGCTCATTATTATTCCAATCTTAATCTCATACGGCTTTGAAACTTCGATACCGCACTGCCTGAGTGGAACGCTGGCTTTTTCGTACTATTTATAAGCAAGTTCGCCAATGGCCTTCGATAATCTTTAATGTATGGTAGCGTTCATCGGTTTTGGCTTTTGCGACGAAGAGCGAGACAGAGATTTCGGGGGTTTGTCATTAGATTGCGATATTGGCGTGATGGTAGTTTTAGACGTTGCTTCTCATTAATCCGAATTTATCTAGTTAATATAAATTGGCGCTATTTGTCTAGGTTTGCAATCACGTTGGTTTTCTTCCCGTCCCACCGTTCGGTATAAGCGTACGCTCATTGCCAATTACTAAAGGTGCCCTCACACCATAGCGTATGCTGAAACCTATGAGTTGCGTGTAAAAAATATTGTTATACGCACCAAACGCAACCCAAATCAACAATTATGTCAATTTCTAACCTATTGAACCTATGGGTTGCGTGTGAGTTGCGAGTGGGTTGCGTGTGGGTTGCGTGTGGGTTGCGTGTGTGTTGCGAACTGAACTTATGATCCCCCAATATCTGCGATCACCTGCGTACGAGTTGCGTGCGAGTTGCGTGTGAGTTGCGTGCAGAACTTACGAGTTGCGTTTGAGTTGCGTTCAAAACTTACAAGTTGCGTTGGACCTGCGTGCTAGTTGCGTGGTGGTTGCGAATATCGGTCACGTGATAAAAATCTATAAAAGCGGAGCCGATTCAGTATTTTCAACTAACACGCAACTCACAAGCAACTAATAGGTTGGATACGCAGGGCATAGGTTGGGGGTACGCTACACACGCAACAGGATCGCAACAGGCACGCCACAAGATCGCAACATGATCGCAACAGGTACGCAACACATTCGCAACATGTACGCTACCAAAACCTGGCCAGATACCTCAAATTTGGACCTGCGATCACCTGCGTTCATAACTTATGAGTTGCGTACCTGTTGCGGTCGTGTTGCGATCGTGTTGCGTGCGTAGCGTACCTGTTGCGACCCTGTTGCGTATAAATTGATCGCAGGCATTCGCAGAGAATTATTGAACATGTTCAAAATTTCTGAACGTACTCTACGTGTATCTGCGATCACCTGCGTGCTTGTTGCGTACTTCAAACCTATAAAACCTATTAGTTGCGTGTGAGTTGCGTTCGGAACTTATGACCACTATTTTTTATTCGCAACCATACGCAACTGGTGATCGCTATGGTGTGAGGGCACCTTAAATGAATAATGGCGAAACGTTCGATGGAATCAAATTATTTTGCAAACATACGAATATATACATAAAAATCAGTACCCATAACCGGCATAAGGTAGTGTTTTGTATTCATCAACAATAACACGTTTATTATACACGATTAATCGACAATCCTTCTTCGTGCGTTTCGTTTCAATGTCCTTTGTTTTGGTATTGCGAGTAATCTTGTACGGGATGTCAACAGACATTTTTTCGTTCACTTTACATATTGCGTGCAGACCAACTCACGAACGCAACGTCTCGTTATTATTCTGTACGTACGCTCATTATTATTCTGTACGTACGCTCATTATTATTCACACTTAATTAAGTCACTTCCTGTCGGCATCCCTTTGGTCGGTGAATGGGGGGGGGGGGTTACCTACTTATATTATATATATATATATATATATATATATATATATATATATATATATATATATATATATATATATATATATATATATATTATATATATATATATATATATATATATATATATATATATATATATATATATATATATATATGTATTATTTACAACATGATTTACCACACGAATGTTGTAAATAGGTTGTGAAATGTATATTCAAATTACTTTCGTTTTCATTGTTATAATTCTTTCCGTTAACCCTCACTGAAATAACCCATTGTTTTGGGGAGACAACTTATGTAATTACACATGCAAATTAGTTTGAGAAAGCCGTGAGGTCCTGGTTCGTTAAAAACTAAACATGCTTTGAAAAGTTTTCCTGCTCTGATAGAACGATTCGGATCGAAGAAATTTCATGAGAAACTTAACAGAAGCCCGAAACCTTTAATTATGATATCTCGCTTTTCGTCATGAACCGAAATCAATCAAGATTTAAATTGCATGAGAAGAAATGCATGTGAATTTATCGTCCCTATCGAATCTATCGGCAGGTAAGAATGTTTGATTTGTGAAGTGTATTCGTCAATATCTTGTCAGTGCTGACATGTGTTATCTCTCGGCCTTTTAATTATGCTGTTTGTATTGATATTTCAGGAATTTCAGGATTCTGGCTTGGAAACCTCGCATATATCAGAGATTGAACCAGAAGCTATAAAGAGCGTTGAAGTATGTTTTACGTGGACTAATATTGTTTTATATTTAATAAATATTTGCAGTAAAATTGTCATGATTCTGTTTTGAAAAGCTATATATTTAGTGTTTTATAGTTAATTTATGGTATCCAGTGTAGCTAAGTATAACCTTTTCAGTTTATTGCTTTTACTGACATACAGAAATAACAGAATAATAGCTAGGTTTATTAGTATTCTGTATTATCTGATACAGAATACTAATTAGGCCAAGCCGTAGTTGTATCAGATTTACAAGGGTGTCCTCGTGATCCATTTCTGCTTCTGGATTGGACAAAAGCATCATGAATTATTAATGAATTTCACATGTACTATTAACAACATGAGCGGCCGTGTTGTATCGGATATACAAGCTCGAGCCGAAGGCGAGAGATTGTATATCCGATACAACACGGACGCGAATGTTGTAAATTGCTTGTGAAATTCAAACGTCTAAACGTTTATGTTTATCGAAAATATTGAAGATTCGAGCCATTTTATCGGAGTATATCGAAGTTAAAGTTTATGTAAATCAGCCGAAATCTGTATCACATATACAGATCGCCGTCATGCCACTGATTTGCTTTGTTTTTGATTCATGAATTATTAATGAATTTCACAAATATATATATATATATATATATAGCTATATATATATATATATCTGGTCCCGGTTTGGTCTTAAAATGTATGTATTCCAACACTCGAAATTTTCCTTCACCATAAATCCTTTCAACATGTAGTTTGATCGAGTGAAATGCCAAATATTACCTATAATATACCCAGAATCTTATCCCGGCATTACCACCATATATACAGAACTCGTGACTAGGCTCTCGGCAACGGCTTCCGTAGCTCAGTGGTCAGAGCACTGCACTAGCAATCGCAGGGTCGCGGGTTCAATTCCTACCGCAAGGCCGCTAAGTTGCATTTTTCGCAACTGGTCCCGGTTTGGTCTTAAAATGTATGTATTCCAACACTCGAAATTTTCCTTCACCATAAATCCTTTCAACATGTAGTTTGATCGAGTGAAATGCCAAATATTACCTATAATATACCCAGAATCTTATCCCGGCATTACCACCATATATACAGAACTCGTGACTAGGCTCTCGGCAACGGCTTCCGTAGCTCAGTGGTCAGAGTACTGCACTAGCAATCGCAGGGTCGCGGGTTCAATTCCTACCGGAAGGCCGCTAAGTTGCATTTTTCGCAACTGGTCCCGGTTTGGTCTTAAAATGTATGTATTCCAACACTCGAAATTTTCCTTCACCATAAATCCTTTCAACATGTAGTTTGATCGAGTGAAATGCCAAATATTACCTATATATATATATATATATATATATATATATATATATATATATATATATATATATATATATATATATATATATATATATATATATATATATATATATATATATATATATATATACGAAAGTATACAATGTGCCCTACCGGCTATCACCATATGGCTTTATGGTAACTGTGGACTTGGGACCCACTATGACTTGGGACCCACTATGTATATATATATATATATATATATATATATATATATATATATATATAAATATATATATATATATATATATATATATATATATATATATATATATAATGGTGGTAAACTGCCAAGAATTTAGTGACGAGATACTGACGTTTCGAGCGGTACGTAATGCTACATATACGAAATTACGTAATGTTATATATATATATGAAGGGCTCCGCTCGAAACGTCAGTATCTCGTCACTAAATTCTTGGCAGTTTAACACCTTTTCACTTTGCTATATATTCAAAACACTGTCTACGCAGCACTCTACTATATATAATATATATATATATATATATATATACCTGGTGCAAGAAAACATCAAACTCTCTCTTCGACGTGACCATGGGCAGCTTCGACGGCGCAGAAACGTGTGAGCTAGTAGGCTCCTACCTACTATCGAAATTGACAACAGAGTACGACAATGATATCGGTCTGTACAGAGATGACGGTCTTGCAGCATTTAATAAAACGCCGAGAGAGATTGAGAATATTAAGAAACACATTTGTAATGAGACATTCAGCGACCACATTGGTCTTACATAGTCACCATCGAAGCTAACAAGAAATGTGTCAACTATCTTGATATTACACTTGATCTAAATTCCGCCTCTTACAAACCGTATATGAAACTTGGAAACGTCCCACAATACGTAAACCGACAAAGCAACCATCCATCATCAATACTCCGCAACATACCAGAGGCAATCAATATAGACGGCTATCCAATATATCCTCGGATAAGCAATCATTTGACTCGGCTATTCCACCCTATCAAGAAGCCCTGCAGAAAAGTGGTTACAATTACCCGCTAAAATACAACCCTCAACCTCCAAAACCAAAGCGCCCTAGAAGGAGAAGCGTTATATGGTTCAACCCACCCTATAGCGCCAATGTTGCAACGATCATTGGGCACAAATTTCTTCAAGCCATAGACGAATGCTTCCCGCAAAGCAATCCATTGCATAAGATACTAAACCGCAACACGTTGAAGCTAAGTTATAGCTGCATGCCAAACATGCAGAAAGCTATCTCAGCCCACAACAAAGCTATACTCGCCAAACAGCCCCAGACCAACATCACCGATGCAAGCAAAGAATGCAATTGCCGCCAGAAAGTTTCGTGTCCACTCTCTGGTAAATGCCTGACAGAGAGTATAGTTTATCAAGCGACGGTGACGAGAGAAGATACCGCAGAAGAGAAGACCTATGTCGGACATACAGGGGGCCAATTCAAAACGCGCTATAATAATTATACTAATTATTTTAGAAACGTTAAGCATAAGCATTCTACCGCACTCAGCGAATACGTTTGGCTTTTAAAGGAATCAGACGTACAATATTCAATGAAGTGGAAAATCATCAAAAAATGCAAGAGTTATTCGAACAAAACTAAGCGATGCAACCTATGCCTACATGAAAAGTTTATAATTATTTATTATCCGCAACTCAGCTCCTTGAACTCTAGAAACGAACTATTGTCAGCCTGTAGACACAGGAAAAACTTCCTGCTTTGCAACCAATAGCTAACCTATGTAATATAATACTATTTCTATGACGCCAAACATGTACATATAATATCTCAAGTTTCCTAAGCATAACATCAAACGCGATTTCACCTGATGAGTGTGGTAAGCTTTGCTTGCCATACGAAACAAATTTGTAGTGAATAAATGTTTAGATGAAGTGACTCAAGTTTGTCTTCTTTGTTATATATATTATATATATATATATATATATATAGCAACGTGAAAAGGTGGTAAACTGCCAAGAATTTAGTGACGAGATACTGACGTTTCGAGCGGAGCCCTTCATCAGAGTAAGACCGGAGCCCTTCATCAGAGTATATATATATATATATATATATATATATATATATATATATATATAATATATATATATATATATATATATATATATATATATATATATATATATAGCAAAGTGAAAAGGTGGTAAACTGCCAAGAATTTAGTGACGAGATACTGACGTTTCGAGCGGAGCCCTTCATCAGAGTAAGACGAGATGAAATAAAATAAATAGGGCTTATATATATGCCAAAATGGTGTCACAGGTGGAAAGTAGCCAATCAAATGCACGGGAAATAAACTAACTAATAATCAATGAGATGGGAAAAGCCAAATCATTTACTACTTCCACAGTCGATCAACAAGCAGACTGAGGGGGCGGGAGAAATGACAGGTCCAATATTCAAGGGGACTAGGCGATAATAATAGAAACAAAGACTTGAAAAGGAATGAAAGTGCATAAGCTAATAATAAAAAGTTCCAAGCAAAATAAAATAACAAAAAACTTTTAGGAAATTAAATAAAAGAAAAACGTTCGTTAAGACCAAGAGGATGTGTGGTGCCAAGTTTAAAAATGAGACGCTTCTCTTGCCGCTTAGCTTGCGGTTATCGTTGCCACGGGAGATGGGAAGGATGGCACAGACTTTCATGTCTGAATCCAAATGGTTGGAGCTGTTGAAATGGCGAGCTACAGGTTTGTCACCATCATTGATCCTCACGGAACGAAGATGTTCAGCAAACCTGTCTGAAAGACGTCGCCCAGTTTCACCGATGTAGATTTTAGGGCATTTATCGCAAGAAATGCAATAAATTATGTTGGTGGTCGTGCATGAAAAAGCATGACGGATTGTGTGGTCGAATTTGGGAGCAGTAATAACTGTAGTGGGATTGAGAAAAGGGCATGTGTTACAGCGGGAACGGCCGCAAGAAAATGTTCCCGCTGGTGCCGAGGTATTTTTATATTTTTATATTTTTATATTTTTTAAATACCTCGGCACGTCTCATTTTTAAACTTGGCACCACACATCCTCTTGGTCTTAACGAACGTTTTTCTTTTATTTAATTTCCTAAAAGTTTTTTGTTATTTTATTTTGCTTGGAACTTTTTATTATTAGCTTATGCACTTTCATTCCTTTTCAAGTCTTTGGTTCTATTATTATCGCCTAGTCCCCTTGAATATTGGACCTGTCATTTCTCCCGCCCCCTCAGTCTGCTTGTTGATCGACTGTGGAAGTAGTAAATGATTTGGCTTTTCCCACCTCATTGATTATTAGTTAGTTTATTTCCCGTGCATTTGATTGGCTACTTTCCACCTGTGACAGCCTTTTGGCATATATATAAGCCCTATTTATTTTATTTCATCTCGTCTTACTCTGATGAAGGGCTCCGCTCGAAACGTCAGTATCTCGTCACTAAATTATTGGCAGTTTACCACCTTTTCACTTTGCTATATATTTAAAACACTATCTACGGGTAGAGTGCTCGATACCGGGGTAGAGCAGGATAGTAAAACAAAAAGACAATCTCGAGTTACTTCATTTGAACTTTAATTCACTACAAATCTGTTTCGTATGTTAAGCGAAGCTTACCACACTCTTCAGGTAAATATTGCAACTGATGTTAATACAGGAAAACTTGAGTTTATGTTGATCTACAGGATGAATCGATTATACGGATGGCTGCATGACATGCACTGGTCTATTGTTTGGTGTGACATTTACAGGTGTGATAGTGGGTGTGATAATAGTAGTTTGGTTATTGATTGCTTAACAAATATTTTTTCCTATGTCTACAAGTGGATACAAGTTCATTTCTTCTGTTGAGTGAGCCTAGTTTCGGATAGCATATAATGATAAACTTCTCATGTAAGCATAGGTTGCATCGTTTGGTTTTGTTGGAGTAGGGTTTACATTGTTTGATTATTTTCCATTTGATCGAATATTGGACATCTAGTTCTTTTAATTTCCAAATATATTTGCTGAGCTCAGTGGCAAGTTTATGTTTCGAATTTCTGAAAGAGCTAGTGTGGTTTGCGTATCTAGTTTTAAAAGTGCTCTCAGTTAATCCAACGTAGGTTTCTTTCTCCATGTTATCTTCTCTCGTAATTGTGGCTTGGTAAACTATCGCTTCCGTTTGGCATTTCTCGGAGAGTGGGCAGGCATCCTTCTGGCGGCAATTGCATTCTTTAGTTGTAATTGGCTCGTTCTGAATTTTTTTGTTGAGCATTTCTTTATTAAGTATAGATTTATTATGCGATGAAATTATATTTTGCATGCTGGGCATGCAGCTACAGCTCAATTTTAGGGTGTTCCGATTAAATATTTTACGTAGAGGGTGGCCTTTTGGGAAGCATTCGTCAATCAGGTGCAGAAACATGTGACCGATGTTGGTAGCGACATTTGCACTATAATGCGGATTAAACCATATTATGTTCCTGCTTCTTGAGCGCTTTGCTTTCGGTGGTTCGGGGTTGAAATTAAGTTGGTGATCATATCCACTTTTTTATCATATCCAACCTACTATTATCACACCTACTATCACACCTGTAAATGCCACACCAAACAATAGACCAGTGCATGTCATGATGCCATCCGTATAATCGATTCATCACCTCGCCCGGACGGCGCGAAGCGCCGTCCCAGCGCCGAAGGCGCTGGGGCGAGGGTGATAATCTTGACGGGGTGGTACAATGTCCGGTCGTGTACAATGTCCGGTCGTTTGTCTGATGCAAATTCTGGATTATGTTTGTGCCGCGTATATCAGTATCCATCAACCGGACATCGGTTGTCTTGGTTACGATGACGTATCACGGGGAAGAAAGTAGGTAAACAAGGATATTTATGGATCTAAAAGGATATTTATCTAAGGTCGTGAGCGGGAACATAATTTTGTGTTGTTTTAGTCGAAAAAAGGTGAAATGTACGTGAAATGAGTAATTTACGAGCAGAAGAGAACGAGAGGGGACAGTCGTTATTAAAAACAAAACCTCAATACTTATTCTGTAACAAAACCAACACAGCAAGAAGGATTGCGACAGAAACAAGTCAAAGCGAATCGAAGATAGTAAGTGTTTGTTCATATTTTGAAATATACAGTATGTTTATTCTGTGCTTGATAATGAGCCTATATAGTAGACTATAGCTGTGGTTCAGTGTTTTTATACCACCTTGGGCCTGGCCTACAATTTTATAGTATATAAACAAGCATTACTGTATACTGGTCTGTCAGTGTTAAATTATTTTCACTGCTGTATAGTGAATAAGGGAGAGATTGAAGTAGAAAGATGATACATGGATTGTCAAGCTCAGGGTTGGTAATTTGGTTAGGTAGTTATATAATATTAGGATTAGCATTTCGTTGAATTATAAAAGACTCTTGACTTGAGTGATGAAGGGCTTTCGCTCGAAACGTTGAATGTCTGAGACCTGTTACACACTATTTTGGCAGTGCACCAACCTTCAAAAGATCTGTATTTCTGCCTACAATGTACAGTACGTTGAACAATATTTTATCTTCAATAAAACAACCATGTCATGTTATTGTTTGTCAGTTGTAACTTGTATAGTCTGCATTGTGATTGTTCAGAAATCTTTAGACAAATTTTGAAATACTTAACCGAGAGAGTTGTACTATATACATTCTGGGATTGGGAAAAGTTTAGGCATTATAATATTAATAATACTAATAAAAATACAGGATAGCCTGTTCAATGCTAACACTGGTATTGACGGGGTCCTGTTTCCTAACAAATTACAATTATTATTTATTACAAATATAAATTTATTACAGATACTGTATTCATATATATGTATGTACAATATGTTACAAAAACTAATTATAACTTGAAAGTTGTATAAATCCTACAAATTTAGTACTGTATTGTCAATTAAGGCAATAGATATTAGATAATGCTCTTACATGTATGCAATGAACAAATTCATTGAGATTAAAATAGTTCTTTAGAAATGGTGGTAAAATGCCTTCAAAAGGTACCAATCCTAGGGTTTCTATTAACCGATCAGTTTCATGTCCAGACTTAGGAAAGGTCAGTTTCTCTGCCCTGCATTGAGACCTCAAGAGCATCTTTCCTCACCAACAATCGGGTTAGAATCCCTAATACTGTATTAAATCCAAATTTGCACTATTATGCACCCGTAGACATTTGAATGATAAAGATAATGCACTTTCTTCCTTCATTCTTTAACAGTCTTTGGTGTCTTTTTATAGTTGATTATTTCATGAATCACAAGGTCGGTGAGAAGGGGGGGGCAAAATAGCCTGGGACCTTGCAAGGGGCCTGGTCGCGTCGCCACATCAATCACTTGTGACTGGTGTAATCTGCAGACCAATGAATTGTTGCAACCATTTTGCATACCTAACACAAAGTACCAGTTCATCTCAACACTGTTCCCCAATTCCGTCGAATACTGTGAATTATTGAATGGATGTGTCCAAAACAAAAATTATTGAACGCTGATGACGTCACTAGGACAAAGCGCATAACTACAGTACTGTATTACAGTAGTAAATTAGCAACTATGCTATAAAAGTTTCAAACAGTAAGCGGGCGAGGGGTGTTGCGTATAACGTATTTCTAGTCCTGTAGATCAACATAAACTCAAGTTTCCTGTGTATTAACATCAGTCGCAATATTCACCTGAAGAGTGTGGTAAGCTTCGCTTAACATACGAAACAGATTTATTTTATATTATATATATATATATACACATATATATATATATATATATATATATATATATATATATATATATATATATATATATATATATATATATATATATATATATATATATATATATATATATATATATATATATATATATATCCAGCCAAGCTTGCTAAAAAGGTCGCTGGCACTAGTATCATATCGAGATTTAGTGATGACCCTCGCTGCCCTATTTTGCAATTTTTGCAATTTATCGTTCGACGTGATATTTAAACCATCCCAAACTGAGCTACAATAATCAAAATACTGTTGAATTAAAGCTCCATAAATTTTCAGGGCAGTGTTTGTGTCTATAAATTGGCGTTTTAGAGCTCCAATAGCTGATGCAATCTTTTTCGAAATATTTTCGACATGTCGTGCCCATGTAAGATGCTCATCGATTTGTAAGCCTAAGGATTTTGTTTCGTTAACTCTTTTAATAGACATTCCGTCAATCTCTATATTTATATGTTCGTTGCTGTGTACAAGTAATCGTTGACGAGATCCGATTATCATAAATTCCGTTTTAGCGACGTTAAGACTCAGTCTATTAGTTAGTAGCCATTGATGAAGATTTTTCAGTTCTGAGTTAATTAATAGCTCAAGCCCCGTAACGGAATTTGCCGCGATGGTAATATTAGTGTCGTCAGCAAACATTCTTGGAGAGGCTCTGGTGAGACAATTAGGCAGATCATTAATGTATATTAAGAACAATAGAGGTCCCAAGTTACTACCTTGTGGTACCCCACAGGTTATTGTGACAGCTTCGGATAACTCATCATTAACACAACATCTTTGACTGCGGTTGCTTAGGTATGATTCAAAGAATTTGATACCATTTTGATCAACACCATAAATTTGTAACTTCCGTGGAAGAATGGCGTGATCAATAGTATCAAATGCTTTTTTAAGATCGATAAAAATTACTCCGTTAAGAAGACCATTATCTATATTGATTGACCAATTGTCCATGGCTTCTATTAGGGCAGTTAATGTACTATGCAATGTTCGAAAACCAGATTGAGACGCAGATATTAGATTGTTGTTCTTCAGATACTCATACAACTGCTCAAAAGTCAACTTTTCAAAAATCTTTGCAACTACCGAAATAACAGATATTGGTCGATAGTTGAACATCGTCTTTTCACCTTTCTTAAAAATTGGAGTAACTTTCGCTAGCTTCCAGTCTGTAGGGAAAATGCTCGTGCTTATAGTCATCAAATATTTGAGTTAACGATGGAGCAACTATTACAGCTGCGATTTTTAGAAGTTTGCAAGGTATTTTATCAAGACCTGCAGCTTTCCTTTCGTTAATTTATTTTAGTTTTTTATAAACTACACTCACAGTAGGAGATTTCATTGAAAATGTGGTTTTAGCTGGCACAACATATACGTCGGGTTCTACGGCAGATGGTGGTATATCGGATGCTAAATCTTCACCCACACTAGCAAAGTGAGAATTAAATGTCTCAGCTATATCCTTGGGTGTATTTATAGTTTCTTCGCCCACTTTGATATTGGATATGGTTTTGTGGGTAGAAGCATTACGAGAGTTTAAATCGTTAATCAGTTTCCAGGTTGATTTTGGATTTTTCTTATTAGCCTCGAGATTTTCGGTAAATTTAAATTGCTCTTTTAATATCATTATTCGTGCAATTTCTTGAGTATTTATATTGTTGCCAAATTGATGGATCACCAGTCAGTTTAGCTTTCTTTTTCAGGGAATCTCTCTTACGCATATTTTGTTTCAATTGGCTAGTGATCCAGGGGGATTTCTTTTTCCTAACTCTTTTTGATCTGAGTGGTGCATGCTTGTCAATGCAATTAATTAACATGTTCTTCCATTTTGCCCACATTTCATTAGGATCATTGCTTAGGTTCACGTTGACCATGCTTGTTGTTCTAAGTCTCTTAAATAATTTGTCTTTGTTAAAATTTTTCATGTTTCTTATTTGAATTAGTCGTGAGCCTGTTTGTTTGTAGTGGACCTTGTGCGTCATATAGACTAATAGATGGTCACTTTGTCAAAAAAAAAAGAAAAGAAAGTTCTATTGTCCCTGAATTTATGATCTTTGATGGAGCGTTTGTAACACACAGATCAATTAGACTTGAAGAATATGGTGTAGTTCTAGTCGGTTCTACAATTAGCTGTTTTAAGTCAAAGATTTCGAATATATCATTCAACTTAGTAGCATTGACTGATGTTACACCCGGCATAAGATTCACGTTTATGTCACCTAGTAGGAAATAGTCATAATTTGTCGTATCTACTTTCTCTACTATGTTCTCAAAATAATCAAAGTGGTATATTGGCGCATCTGGAGGCCTATACCAAGTACTAATTAATAGTGATTTAGACCGAGGTTTAGTAATTTCAACAGTTAGATACTCTAATTCATCAGAGCTTAAATCTTCGCAAATTTTGTCGTTAAGATTGCATCTTACATAGATACAAACACCACCCCCATGTCGTCCATTTGTTTTTCTATCTTTCCTTACTATTTCGTATCCGGGTATATAAACCTCGTTATCATTAATTGAAGAATCAAGCTTTGTTTCATTGATTGAAATAATATCAATATCAGATTCGTTCATAAAAACTCGAAATTCATCAATATGCGCTAAAAGGCTATTAATATTTAGTGAGGCCATCACTAAACCTTTACCAAACGGTTTATAATTAATATCAAGACACTTACGGTTTTCATCTGGCAGCACCGGTTCAGACTCCCGCTCAGCAATTTATTTGTTATTAAAATCTGGGCCAGCAACTTTACTTATGGGATATAAGAGATTACTATTAATATTAGGGTGATCGTCTTCCAACGAGTTCGTCTCCGCTGGGACATGGGAGTTGCGTTAGAGCTACAAGATTCAGAAGATCCCTGAAAAAATGTTCAGTATAAGCATGACCTTCTGATTGATTGTTAAATTGTTTATCAGGGCTTATCCCCTCGCCCGGCGCGAAGCGCCGGCCGAAGGCCGAAGGCCTGAGGGCGAGGGTGCTAATATCGACCGGCGTTTAGTCCCTCACACGGATTCCTAGCCATTTCCAGAGTCACATTTAGTTTATTTGTTTAGAAAAGGGGATCAACGGCCCAACCTCGTCCTCAGGGCCTTCGCGGTGCGAAAAAGTCCTTTATGTTTTGTCGGGTTATACGGTGAAATGAAGATTTGGGCTCAAAAAGTTCATAAAATGCAGTGTTCAAAAGATATAGTATCATTGGCGGGAGATGACAAGTTCGTAAATGGCGTTAAAAGGTAAACCCGTTTTCCCTTTTTTGATGCTGTTAGTAATCAGTTTACAAAGATATTTTGCAAATATGTCCGAGTATTCAGGCTTTCATTTGATGTATAGCATAATTGCTAGAGTTAGTAGTTCAAAAGATATCGTCGTCGGAATATCTAATATATTTATCAGAGTTTGTGAATCCAATCCGAGCTTTTTAAAGCTGTTTCCTGCTGGCAATCAGTCCCAGGGCTTCATTAGATATGTAGAACTGGTGTAGCTAAATACGAAGCGACGAGGGCAATTTGTGAAACTTTGAAAACACAAGTGAAATTAAACCTTAATTTTACGAGGAACCATGTGAATACCTGTTGGCTGTTAGTGTTAATCATATAGAGGGCAAAATTTTATTCATAAATAAGTTAGCTACGCACATCAACAACTGTCAACATGAGAAAGCCAGCCAAATGTCAAAACCAAGCGTGAAAAACAACTATACAAACCACTGAAAGTAAACGGTACATTACAACCAACTCTGTTGAGTTATAAACATTGACTAAGACAACAGGGGAGCTTGGATTTACAAGTAAAACACCAATCAGGTACAAGTAATTTTGCCTAGTCAATTATATTCGAGTAATTTTGCCCTCTATATGATTAGCCTATTTACTGTACAGTACTGGTAGTTTAGGGTGCAAAAACATGCAGACTATAGCTGTGTTTAAAACATGGTGCCTGGACTACAATTTTGTAGTATAAACAAGCAATTACTGTATTTACTTGTTAGTGGTAATATGTGCACTGCACTGCTGTAGTGAGTAAGGGAGAGCTCGGAGTAGACAGACAATAAATAGATGAGCGTCGAGCTCATATCCTCAGAAAAATGATTCTGAGTTACAATGATGTATATACTGATTCTATTGATATATGTTCTATGCGGGTTGAATTTACTACAGCAGTTAACACATTAAAATTACTGATGTATAGTAACTGCCGCATAGGCACTTATATCATTTGAACCAGTAGATCATTGTTACCTCTCTCCATCTGAGTCTCGATGGCTCAAATGGTTAGAGTCACCAGTAATCAGAAGGGAATAATTTTTCTGAGGATATGAGCTTGACGATCGTCTACCGGCTGTATGTATTGTATACTGGTCTGTATTCCATAAACAATCTGTGTTTACTCCATCCATTATGAAATATGTTAGGCCTACAGTAGCTGGCCTGGTGGGCCATAACTTATTGTGTCTAGGCTTGGACAACACTGGTCCCAGACTTGCAATGTAAAATACATGTACAGCTTACCGGTATAGGATTATGTTGACATTGGGATGTTGACACTGATCACTATGTCAGCAGAAATTGTTGGGAATCGGATTGAACAAGTACTGTGTCAGCTAGATCATTGTCAACAAGCAGGCTATAGGCATGTTGTCCTGAATATATAGGTTTTATGCCATGCTTTGTTGCACATACATATGGCTTTTGCATTAATGACCATCAAAATATGATATATGCTTTAGGCATTATTAAATAATAATTATAATACAATAATATTTATGCAGGATAGCCCCTTCAATGCTAACACTGGTATCAATGGCAGTCTTATTTCCTAACAAATTAAAGTTATTGCAAATATAAAAACATAATTCATATATGTTCAGTACAATGTTACAAAAACTAATTTAGTCATTATTTATGTTTAGTCAAAAATTATAAGTCAATTAAGGCAATTGATAAGGTGCAAAAACATCATTGAGATGAAATTAGTTCTTTAGATATGATATGAAAATGCCTTCACAGAATTTCTTAACAAGCATTACACAATGTAACTTTCTTCTAATTACAAGAGGTACCAATCCTAGGTTTCTATTAACCAATCAGTTTCAAGTCCCGAGTTAGGAAAGATCAGTTTCTCTGCTCTGCGTTGAGACCTCTAGAGAAATCAATATTAAGTTATCCACATCCCTGCCAGCTCAACATCGCAGTAGTCCAATGTGGGTAGAATTATCAAATTGCTGCATATAATCTATCCACACCAACAATCATGGAAAAACCCTAATATGTGTCTTAGTAAACCCAATTTGAATGGGCCCTATATATTTGCACTATGTATGCACCCGGCCTATGATAAAGATGCACTTTCTTCCTTCAACAGCCAATAGTGTCTGTTTATACATGTATTTTATTATATCATAATAAAAGAAGTTAACGTTTAACGGTGTCAGCGGTTTCTCTCATGCGGGTCCCGGGACTCCGGGTCCTTCGTTACCGTATATAAACACTGGCTCAAATGGCATTCGGCTTACTCACCGATCGTTCGCTACGTCGCTTATGCCTCGGATATCACGTAATAGTCTTTCTTCTTTATCTCCTCTGGAGATTATGCCGATTTCAAACGAATGACCGCTCCTTTCAACGGTGACTTCGCCTGTTTCAAACTTCGTCCTCGACCTTGACGAGTTCTTGGTTGGCGGACATTGCCGATGCAACCTATTCGGTTACCAAAGACTTCTGTCACGTCGTTGCCAGCCTGTTTCGGCTGTGATTCCTTCGTTGGGGCGCCTCGTTGCTTGGCCAGCCGACGGTACCGAGTCGACCGTCGCCTACGTTTTTGCTTTCGCTCGATAGCCCAGCTCGCTTTACTTTTAGCCATCCGTCGACATCGCATTTTCCCCTTCGCCTCTACGGCCGGTTCTTCGTCAAATACAAGTTCCTGTCCCTGGCATTGGGCAGTCGACATCGTCAGGTACGAACTTAAATTTCGTTCCACCACAGTTAATAGTTTACCTTCGCTCAGCCTCGAATCTCGTCGTCGATTCTCTCGGTTCGTTGTTGGGGTCTTTTTCCCGTACCCCAATTTCCCGCGTTTGTGAGGCCGGGTTTTTCTTCCCACCTCGTTCGGCTATCCTAAACGCGGATTTCGTCGGATTTGCCCAACCTTTTGGACGATCCGTTCGCCTTGTATGAGCCGTCGTTCTCGCTGTGGGAGAAGCGCGTAGTTTTACCCCCTCGTCGCAAAATTATCCGATATCAATTTCGGGGATTGAGGCGTTCACCATTTTTCTCGCCGCGGCTTTACTTCGCGATATACTGTTGGTTGACATACGATCGCCTTTTCGAAGGGACGCCGCTGCACGACGGTTGTTAACAGATCGGTCCAGGATGAACTCCGTTTAACCGATTTGTTCACTTTATTTATTTTTTCATACTTTGTCATCCGGGAATCCCGGCATTGGGTCTGGTTCCTCATACCGCTGTGTCGCTCGAGCTGCACTGGTATTCACCGTCGTTCGGTTTACCTTAGCGCCTCGTGGTGTCCCCCCCGGTTGTGTGGCCGCCCGGGGAGGGTTTGTTCGTCTCGCTCTGTCGCATAATAATTCGCGGTCAGTCGCGTGCGGTTAGCTATCCGTTTTTCAGTTTGCATCGTTTCGCACCGCTGTCAGGGGGGTGGTCGTCTCCTTCTGTCGCATAGTAATAATTCGCGGTCATTCGCGTGCGGTTAGCTATCCGTTTTTCAGTTTGCATCGTTTCGCACCGCTGTCAGGGGGGTGGTCGTCTCCTTCTGTCGCATAGTAATAATTCGCGGTCAGTCGCGTGCGGTTAGCTCTCCGTTTTTCAGTTTGCATTGTTTCGCACCGCTATCAGGGGGGTGTTCGTCTCCTTCTGTCGCATAGTAATAATTCGCGGTCAGTCGCGTGCGGTTAGCCCTCCGTTTTTCAGTTTGCATCGTTTCGCACCGCTGTCAGGGGGGTGGTCGTCTCCTTCTGTCGCATAGTAATAATTCGCGTGCGGTTAGCCCTCCGTTTTTCAGTTTGCATTGTTTCGCACCGCTATCAGGGGGGTGGTCGTCTCCTTCTGTCGCATAGTAATAATTCGCGGTCAGTCGCGTGCGGTTAGCCCTCCGTTTTTCACTTTGCATCGTTTCGCACCGCTGTCTGGGGGGTGTTCGTCTCCTTCTGTCGCATAGTAATAATTCGCGGTCAGTCGCGTGCGGTTAGCCCTCCGTTTTTCAGTTTGCATCGTTTCGCACCGCTGTCAGGGGGGTGTTCGTCCCCTTCTGTCGCATACTAATAATTCGCAGTCAGTCGCGTGCGGTTAGCCCTCCGTTTTTCAGTTCCCATCGTTTCGCACCGCTGTAAGGGGGTGTTCATCTCCCTCGCTGCCTCTACTCGGTACGTCTGGGAGGCTCGTTACGTCGCTTAATAATTAATAATTCGCGTGCGGTTTGCGGGTTCGCACCGCCTCGTCTCGCACCGCTGTCAGGTGGGTGTTCGTTTCCTTCTGTCGCATAGTAATAATTCGCGGTCATTCGCGTGTGGTTAGCGCTCCGTATCGGTTCGCACCGCCTCGTTTCGCACCGCTGTTAGGGGGGGTTGTCTCCATCGCTTCTTCTACCCCTTACGTCGGGAGACTCGTTACGTCGCATAATAATAATAATAATAATAATTCGCAGTCATTCCGCGTGCGGTTAGCGATCGGTTCGCACCGCTGTTCGGGGGGGGGGGGTATTGTCCGTCTCCTACGCTGCCTCTACCCCTTACGTCAAGGAGGTTCGTTACGTCGCTTAATAATCATAATTCGCAGTCTTTCGCGTGCGGTTAGCAATGGGTTCGCACCGCTGTTCGGGGGGGGGGGGGGGGGGGGGGGGGGGGGGGGTATTGTCCGTCTCCGTCGCTACGTCGCTTAATAATAACAATTCGCAGTCTTTCGCGTGCGTTTTGCGATCGGTTCGCACCGCTGTTCGGGGGGGGGGGGTTACTCTTCTCCGTCGCTACCTCTACTCCTTACGTCGGGGCGGCTTGTTACGTCGCTTAATAATAATAAGTCGCAGTCTTTCGCGTGTGGTTAGCGATCAGTTCGCACCGCTGTTCGGAGGGGGGGGGGGGGGGGGGGTATTGTCCGTCTCATTCGCTTCATCTCCCCCTTCCGTCGGGGAGGTTCGTTACGTCGCTTAATAATAATAATTCGCAGTCATTCGCGTGCGGTTAGCGATCGGTTCGCACCACTGTTCGGGCGGGGGTATTGTTCTTCTCCTTCGCTGCCTCTACTCCTACGTCGTGGAGGCTCGTTACGTCGCTTAGCGTTCGGTTCGCCCCGCTGTTCGGGCGGGGGGTATTGTTCTTCTCCTTCGCTGCCTCTACTCCTTACGTCGGGGAGGCTCGTTACGTCGCTTACCACTAATTCGCTGTTATTCGCGTGCGGTTAGCGTTCGGTTCGCACCGCTGTTCGGGCAGGGGGGGTATTGTTCTTCTCCTTCGCTACGTCGCTTAACAATAATTCGCAGTCATACGCGTGCGGTTAGCGATCGGTTCGCACCACTGTTCGGAGGGTATTGTTCGTCTCCTTCGCTGCCTCTACTCCTTACGTCGGGGAGGCTCGTTACGGCGCTTAGTTATAATAATTCGCGGTCATTCGCGTGCGGTTTGGCGCTCCGTATCGGTTCGCATCGCCTCGTTTCGCACCGCTGTCAGGGCGTGTTCGTCTTCTTCGCTGCCGCTACTCCTTCCGTCGGGGAGGCTCGTTCCATCGCGTAGTAATAATCGGTCATTCGCGTATGATTAGCGTTCCGCATCGTTTCGCATCGCCTAAGGGGGAGGGGGGGAGTTTTCGCTACCCATGCATCTGACGTCGGGGAGGCTCGTTCCATCACGCAATAATTATCTGCTCATTCGCGTGCGTTTAGTGTTTGGCATCGGTTTGCACCTTCAATAGGGGTGTTCGCGTCTTTTTTTGCTGCCACCGCTCCCCCGTTCATCCCAGTTTTTTTTTCGCGCACGGTCAGCGAGTCGCAACGTATCGCACCGCTTACGGGGGGAGGCTGTTCTCGCTCGTCGATAGTCCTGTCATCTCCTACTTCCGCCCCTTTCCGTTGTAGGCCTACCGTTGGTCCTTCCGCTCGTAGCTCGGGTCACTCCCCTAAACTTTCGGGAATTTCAGAGGGAGTTAGAGCGTACCGCGCCCGCGTGATTTTTTTTTTGTCGTGGAGGGGATTCTAGATGGTCTTTGATTCGCATGCGGTGTGCCTTGTCTCGGCGAGGCGCAACTTGAAATCGGCAATGCAAAATCCCGATGTTATCGATGCATATTTGGCCAATGAAGTTTCAAAACCGTGTTTTTGGTCCCGTCGCTGTTCCGCCGGTAGCTGCTCTTCAATGTAGCCCGTTTGGTGTTATCCCCGAGAAGAACCAGCCTGGGAAATGGCGCCCTCCTGGCCAAGTTCGATGGGCATCGAGGAACGTTCTCATTCATTCGTCGGAACGTTACCTCTTAGGTCTGCGATGGCGCAACCAATACTACGTTGATCTGAATCTCCCATTTGGGCTGCGGTCCACCCCCTTTCTTTTTTCGATTCCGTTGTCGCCTTGCTCGAATGGATCTTGCGCTGCAACTACAATAAACAGAAAAGGTTTTCTATTCCACTACCATCGTTGTTTTGTCCCCCCCGCCTAACGATCGCGCCCGGTGATTCGAGTCAATGCGCGGTCAATGTCGCCAAAGCCCGGTCGGTGTTCGGACGTTTAGGCCTCCCTCTCCGGGTCCCACCACGCGCCTTGGGTATCGAGTTGGACTCGGTCCGTCAACTCGTGCGCCTTCCGTCGTGCAAAAATTCTCAGCGCTTTCCGTTCGCCCTCGCACCCCCCTTCGTCTCAACGTTGCCTGTCGCCGGGAGTTGGCGTGGTGGTTAGAATTCTTTCCCGTCGTCGTTGCCGCCCACGTTTGTGGTTCGTTTTGGGCTCGCACCCGTGGTCCGTTCAATTCGTCCCGCCACTTGTCTTTGGCGGATGTTGAAGTATCTCCTGGTTCCGTTCCGCCCGCATTTCTTCTACGCCGTTCAGGTCACGACATCTGCCTAGTATTGGCTCTCCAACACTTTCTGGCTTACCGCTGTCTATCAGCTGATCTCCTCACTCGTGCTGGCATTACTGGAAAGTACTCCAGTCATAGTTTCCGCATTGGGGCAGCCGCGGAGGCAGGGGTACCGGCTCATTTAATTCAAGTCCTGGGTCGGTGGTCCAGCTCGGCTTATCGGGAATCCGTTAGCACGTCACCAGCAACGATTACGCGCATCGCTCCGCTTCTTTCAGGGGTTGGAGTCAGTCTTGGGAGGCGGTTCCCAACGGTAACCTTTCTCCAACCCCCCGTGGTTGTAGCCTTACATTGGAGGAGGTTCCGTTGGTTGGGGGGTTGTGTGCCCTGTCGGTAGAATTAGCATCGTGGCTCGGCGCTATCGACAGGATAGCTAACCTCGTCCACCCCTGGAGGCGAGATACCCTGGGGACGAGGTTGCGGGGTAGCTACTGACTCCATCCCCTCCGATCTGCAATACGGCAAAGTACCTAGATAATTCAATATGTGACGTTAGCGTGTGTCATTAACATAACGTGAGCATTGTTAACTATTCATACAAGGAAGGGGTAACGTATTTGGTATTTACGATTATTGAACACCGTGTGGGTAGTTAAATGTATTTTATTATATCATAATAAAAGAAGTTAACGTTTAACGGTGTCAGCGGTTTCTCTCATGCGGGTCCCGGGACTCCGGGTCCTTCGTTACCGTATATAAACACTGGCTCAAATGGCATTCGGCTTACTCACCGATCGTTCGCTACGTCCCGCCCTCTCCCACCCCTTTACATTGTTTCTTCTTCAAATATCGCAGTTTAGGTTCCTTCGCGCCAGCTAGATTCGCATCCGTCGATGCTTGGCATATTGTACGGTGAGCTCTTCAACTTGGGTAAGTACCGATCTACATGTACTTCTTCTTCATAGTTTTGTTTCTTTCCCCGTTTTAGACGGGTGACTTTGCAGATCGCGGGATGGAGGAGGTTCCGTTGGTTGGGGGGTTGTGTGCCCTGTCGGTAGAATTAGCATCGTGGCTCGGCGCTATCGACAGGATAGCTAACCTCGTCCACCCCTGGAGGCGAGATACCCTGGGGACGAGGTTGCGGGGTAGCTACTGACTCCATCCCCTCCGATCTGCAATACGGCAAAGTACCTAGATAATTCAATATGTGACGTTAGCGTGTGTCATTAACATAACGTGAGCATTGTTAACTATTCATACAAGGAAGGGGTAACGTATTTGGTATTTACGATTATTGAACACCGTGTGGGTAGTTAATAACTATTACCATTAATGTATTTTAATAGTTATTTATTTTTATGTCATATAAATTCAGACAATAGAAAGCTTGCAGAGATATTGTCCACTGAAAGTCTATTCAGTTTTGCAAATGAATGGGCTATTATCTAATTCAAGTACAACTAAAAGTTAGTAAGAACGAAAAGAAGTACAGTACTGCGCTATACAAGTTTCAAACAGTAAGCGGGCGAGGGGTTGTTGCGTATACGTATTTCTAGTAGTCATTATAAGAATGAGGATATGCTGTTAGGAAAGGGGATCAACGGCCAAACTTCGTCCCCAGGGCCTTCGCGGTGTGAAAAAGAACGAAAAGTACGTATTATTTGTTTTGTCGGGTTATAAAATATACGGTGGATGAAGATTTGTGTTCAAAAAGTTCATAAAATGCAGTGTTCAAAAGATACAGTATCATCGGCGGAAGATGACAAGTTCGTAAAAGGCGTCAACAGGTAAAACCGTCGGAATATATCGTCGGAATATCTAATATATTTATGAGAGTTTGTGAATCCAATCCGAGCTTTTTAAAGCATCCTTGGCAATCAGGTGGAGGGTAAAATGTATTCATAAATAAGTTAGCTACGCACATCAACAACATGAGAAAGCCAGCCAAATGTCAAAAGCAAGCGTGAAAAACAACTGTACAATCCACTGAAAGTAAACGGTACATTACAACCAACTTTGTTGAGTTAAACATTGACTAAGAGAACAGGGAGCTTGGATTTACAAGTAAAACACCAATCAGGTAATTTTGCCATGAATTTAGGAAAAATGCTCTCCTCATTAGCCAATTATATTCAAGTAATTTTGCCCTCTATATGATTAGCCTATTTACTGTACAGTGCTGGTAGTTTAGGGTGCAAAAACATGCAGACTATACTGTAGCTTTTTAATACAACATGGGCCTGTACTACAATTTTGTAGAACAAGCAATTACTGTATACTGGTCAGTGGTAATATGTGCAAGACAGACAATACATGGATGAGTGTCAAGCTCATATCCTCAGAAAAATGATTCTGAGTTACAATGATGTAAACAGTATACTGATTCTATTGATAAATGTCCTATGCGGGTTGAATTTACTATAGCAGTTAACACATTCAAACATTACTGATTGTATAGTAACTGCCACATAGGAACTTACATCATTTGAACCAGTAGATCATTGTTACCTCTCTCCATCTGAGTCTCGATGGCTCAAATGGTTAGAGTCTGGTCAGTAATCATAAGGGAATAATTTTTCTGAGGATATGAGCTTGACGATTGTCTATGTATTGTATACTGGTCTGTATTCCATAAACAATCTGTGTTTACTCCATCCATTATGAAACATGTTAGGCTACAGTAGCTGGCCTAGTGGGCCATAACTTATTGTGTCTGATAATAGGCTAATGGACAATACTGGTCCCAGACTTGCAATGTAAAATGCATGTACAGCTTATATCGACATAGGATTATGTTGACATTGGGATGTTGAGGATTGAACAAGTACTGTGTCAGCTAGATCATTGTCAACACGCAGGCTATATAGGCATGTTGTCCTGAATATATAGGTTTTATGCCATGCTTTGTTTCACATACATATATGGCTTTTGTATTAATAACCATCAAAATATGATATCTGCATTAGGCATTATTATTATTAATAATAATAATATAACAATATTTATACAGGATAGCCCCTTCAATGCCAACACTGGTATTAATGGCTGTCTTATTTCCTAACAAATTAAAGTTATATTGCAAATATAAACACATAATTCATATATATACAGTACAATATGTTACAAAAACTCATTTTAACTCAAAAGTTATATATTCTGCACATATTGTCAATTAAGGCAATTGATAATGGTGCGAAAACATGTATGATAAACAGACTCATTGAGATATGGAAAATAGTTCTTTAGATATGATGTTAAAATGCCTTCACATCATTTCTTAACTAGCATTACACAATGTATCTTTCTTCTAATTGCAAAAGGTACCAATCCTAGGATTTCTATTAACTGATCAGTTTCAAGTCCTGAGTTAGGAATGATCAGTTTCGCTGCCCTGCATCGAGACCTCTCAAGAGCATCAAATATTAAGTTATATCCACATCCATGCCAGCTCGACATCACAGTAGTCCAAATTGTGGATCCAATTTGAATGGACCCTATAGATTTGCATTTATATATGTACCACCTATTTGATTTTTTTAAAGGGCACAGCCATTGTTACATTGTATGATAAAGATGCACATTCTTCCTTCACGTTTCAGCAGCCTAATTGATGTCTGTGTCATGAATCATCAACAGTGTGAAAAAAGTAATTTCTTTCTTAGTTATTGATGGTAGAAACAGCAGTAGACTTCCCCACTATTCTGCTGCTGCACCCAAAAATTAAAAAAAGATTTGGCTTCATGTATTTAGTTTGATGTTCTATGAAACAATTAAATTCAGACAATACAAAGATTTCAGCAATATTGTCCACTGGAAATGATTTATTCCATCTGACAAATGAATGGGCTATTATCTAATTCAAGTAAAAGAAGTACCCTGTAAGCAACTATATGCTATAAAAATTTCAAACAGCAAGCGGGCGAGGGGTTGTTGCGTATACGTATTTCTAGTAAACTTAATAAAACGCGTAGCTAGAAGAGCGGATCCTTTTGCACCAAGATGCAGTTTACTATTATTAAGTCCAGATTCATCTATAATTGAGTTGTCAATAAAAGCATAACCAGATTTATTACATATACGTTTTAGTTGTTCGTTTACTTGCTGCGTTAATTCTGATACTTCAATATCTTTCCTTAAAATTATACTTGAAACCCCTAATTCATTAAATACCTATATATATATATATATATATATATATATATATATATATATATTATATATATATATATATATATATATATATATATATATATATATATATATATATATATATATATATATATATATTATATATATATATATTATATATATATATATATATATATATATAAATATATATATATTAATGATGTAAATGGTTACTCCGAGTGACGAACCATACCGGACAAGTAGAGAAAACTTTACTTGACCCGGCTGGGATTCGAACTCGCGACCTTCGGTTTGCTAGTCCGACGCTCGGCCGACTGAGCTACAGGTCAAGTTGGGAGCAGGTGGTCGAATGATGGTACTTGGGCTATTTGATATTTCGAAACAGATACTAGTTTCATCAATATCTTGACAAATAGTCTTTATACATATAGGATCTGATATTATGAGGATTATGAACTCGGGTGGTGAATAATAATGATGTAAATGGTTACTCCAAGTGACGAACCGGGTCAAGTAGAGTTTTCTCTACTTGTCCGAGCTTCAAGGGGCTAGCAATTGAACTGTGATTCATGTTGAGAGGGACATGAAGGTGCACCAATCCTTAGTTTTCATACAACAATATTTAAACAACATTAAACCCAAACGTTGCTATTCGATAGCTGCTTCGTTATACAGAAAATACAATCTGTTCAGTAACCGTGAAAGTGCACAAACTGAACAAAAACATAGAACAAAGACTTTGGCCGCGTTTCCAGACAATATAATTCTACAGGGTGTATAAAAAAAACGAGACCTTTAGAAATTAACCTATTGTTGTTAAGCACAAGATTTTATGCTCCTGGGAATTTAAGATAGCTTCTAATCGTACGAAGGAGCATAGCTGCATAACAAATTGTCAAAGTACCAATTAGTCATATCATCAGTTCGAATAAAAATTATTCAACTGACCACAGAGCAACGAGTTTTTATTGTTTTACATTATACCGAGACTCAAAGTACATCGACTCTCGGTATAATGTAAAACAGTAAAAACTCGTTGCTCTGTGGTCAGTTGACCATTTTTATACTTATGATATGACTAATTAGTACTTTGACAATTTGTTATGCAGTTATGCTCCTTCGTACGATTGGAAGCTATTTTAAATTCCCAGGAGCATAAAATATTGTGCTTACCAACAATAGGTTAATTTCTAAAAGTCTCGTTTTTTGTATACACCCTGTAGTGACTATATGCTTTGCTATAACATTATATATTAGCCTGTTTTACTCACCACCAATAAAGAATGAAGAAAACATTTGGTAATGTGATAACTAAATTGAAGTACTCCCATTCTCGAACGAGATACGCAAAAATAGCTAGCAAAGGCATCCCAGCACCATAACCACAGTGAATTAAACCATTGGCCCAATTGCGATGTTTTATTCCCACCATTTCTGTAGCCAAAAGAAAAGCCACAGCGAAATTACCTGAAAATAATACAAAACTGCGTAAACATGAGTTAGCCCGAGAAAATCAGATCCCTCTCAGGTGTGCATGAGTCTGAGACTCGAGTCACAGCACATTCTCTCATGATTTCGTATGATGATATACTGTACGTTATACGATCGGACATGCCTGTATGATGATATACATCATAGAACAGCGATTCCCAAAACAACTTTGATCCGAACCCTAACCCCCCGCCTAATGAGTTTTCTAACACTAACAACCCGCCTTAAGTCTAACCCCCTCCAAACTCTAACCCCGGCTACACCTCTCCCATCCGTAGCCGCCACGACATCCACTGCCCTATTTGAGGTGCTAAATTATTAGACCAGTGAGAGAGATTAAGATTGTGGCACTAGTAATTGAGTGTTACATGCATGCGCTACAAAAAACACAACACCTGTATGATTCCTACCATCCAAATATAGAAATATAGAAATATAGAAATGTAGAAATATAGAAATGTAGAAACACAGAAACACAGAAATGTAGAAACACAGAAATACAGAAATGTACAAATGTACAAATGTACAAATGTAGAAATATATTTTTTGTTTCTAAAAAATATTTTAAAATAAAAATAGTATCAAATCTATTCCCGTTATGAGCTATCCAAACGGAATTCTTTTGTTCAAACATAAATTCACATTTATATAACATTGTTGTCAAAAATAAATTGTCTATGTCCACAACAACTAACTTTTTCAATACTCTTATATATAATCTCTCTATCCTCATTGTTTATTTCAAAAATTGTTTTTTTTTAATTCATTATGTTGACATTTTGTCATACTTTTTGAACAATTACAATAAAAAGGAACGAGCAAATTAGTTTTATTTACTTTTGTTTCAAAATCAAAAAAAATTAAGTAGGTTCTTTTCCTATTATATTCAAATGAAAGGGTTTCATATAACAATAGTGAGTTTGTTTCATATATTTATCACAATGAAAACAAAATCGTTTAGTACAATCATGTTTAACTGTTTTATTATGTAAAATGAGAAATTATCGAGGTGTTAAAAGGTGTTAAACGTTCATAATTACTTTGAGAAGGTTTAAAAATTTTATTCATTAAATAATTTGAAAAACAATTTTCATCATAGAAAATTATATCACAATTACTACATATAATTTTGTTATTTTTATCTTTAAATTTATTTGGATATTTATAACATTGCAAACAAGTTAAGTTATTTCTACACACGTGATTATCGATTTTTTCATGTCATGTAAAATAACTCATACATTTAACACAAAAAGAACCCGATCTAACCTGTGCAATGTTAATTAAATAAGAAAAAACTAACGATAACGATTGAATAAAACTAATAAAATTAACCGTTTTTTTCCCGTGAAACATTCAATGAAAAATGTTGTTCGTATTTTCTCTTATTTTTTCAACAGAAAAATAATCGTCTAAGTTTTCATTTTTTTACTTTCTTATTTCTTATTAAATAAGCTTACTAATTTATCAATATCCTTTTGACTATATTTCAATTTTTTTATCAGCATTCATCTTCTGGTGTATTTTTTTTTCTAAAACAAGAAAAACATGTCCTTTTTTTTCTTTTATGTTTTCTTCTTTACCATCAACACGTTCAATAGTAACATGATCATATTCGCGTATATTAATACACAACAACGAAATAAAAGGTTTCTCTTTTGACAAGAATTCACCTATTTGCAAAAAACTATTTCAAAATAAAGAGAAAAGATAAAAAATGGCGGAAATTGTCTATATTGAAATTTATTTAAACCCTCATAATAATTTACCTTATAATATTGGATACGAAATTCAAGATAATGACCCTTCAATCTTATTTACTCCGTTTCTTCTAAAGAATGTTTACTAAATTTTACGGAAGAAAAAGAAAAAATAATCCATATTTCATCAAATATTTTAAAACAAAGAACAAAAGTATTAAAAAAAGTAATCTATAATTTTCCAGAAGATATAATATATAAAGTGGAATGTATGGTAAAATTTATTGAGAATCATGAAAATAATAAAGATTATTTAGAAATAAAAACAATTTTTTAAAAAAATGGTAAGAATTAAGTTACCAAAAGCAACACAAAATAGCAACACAAAAGAGTTAAATTACCTCAAAAAAAACGGAATAGTAAAAATACACAAAGTATACGACACGTTGTCCAATGCAGAAGTAAAACGCTAAAAATAATAAGATGCCGTAAGCGAACAGCTAAAACAATAAAATGTTGGATTCATTTAGCAAAACAAAATAACTTACGTATCAAGAAATCAACGATCCCAAATGCTGGTGAAGGTTTGTTTGCTTGGAAATCGCCTTTTAAATCTAATCACAATCTTTCTTATTATACTGGTTATAAAACAACTCAAGCCAAATTGGATCGTAAATATGGAGCAAACAATAATGCTACATATAGTATTTGTAACGGTGCAAACAATTGTATTGATGCATACATAACCACTCACGCTGCAGCTCGTTATGCGAATAATGGGCGAACGGGTTCTATATATAAAATTAATTCCGAATTTGTTTATAATCCAAATAATAAAAAAAATATTTTAGAAAGTACAAAACATATAAAAGCCCATGAAGAAATTTTTGCAGATTATGGTGATAACCATTGGGAGAAACAACAACCATAAATAAAAATAATAAAAATGGTAAATTATCGAAGGGTACATCGCGGTGGAGAATTTAAGGGGGGAAAAGACAACGAGCAGGTAATTTTAAGGGGAAAAAAGACAACGAGGAGGAAATAAAAAATCAATGCAAATACTTTTATAAATGATTTTTCGAAAGGAATTAAGATGGTAAAAAGACAAGCGAAACAAGGAACATCAAAAATTAAAAAACATTTTCAAAAAGTGGGTCTAGTATACCATAGACCCTATTACCCAAGCACCCCCTCGAATAAGCGCCCCCCCTCGAATAAGCGCCCCCTGTAGACCTTGATTTTTTAAATAAGCGAGGAAAATACGGTAAAAATATATTTATTCATGGTAGTATTTCATTACATATGTCAGTATTTGAGG
Source organism: Chrysogorgia sp. JL179-B06 (assembly GCA_035772405.1). Taxonomy (NCBI): domain Eukaryota; kingdom Metazoa; phylum Cnidaria; class Anthozoa; order Scleralcyonacea; family Chrysogorgiidae; genus Chrysogorgia; species Chrysogorgia sp. JL179-B06. The sequence continues at coordinate 302,749 of JAYKKM010000063.1, read as the reverse complement.
GCACACCTGAAAATCATCTATTTGATGAGTGTGGCTCCATCGTAAAATATTATTTTAATAATAAAATAATCATAAAGTATTATTCTGATCTGAATAATTTCTTACATTATATACATCTTTTTATATTTTTTTAATTTAAACTAAAGAAATTAGGATAATACATGTTACATTCACAATTCCCTTTACATTTTTACAAACATATTTTACAGTTTCATTATAAAACTTAAAATCATAATATAATGCTATAATGCATTAAAACATTCATATGTAAAACAATGTCTTCTATCACAGTCTATTGTTTGTAAATATGTCACAATTTGTTGTTTTTTTAAGGGAAGATTGTTTTCTCCCTTAAATAGCTGTGTAAACATGCTTTACGAAGAAAATCAACGCATTCATCAGGAATTTCGTGATTCGTATCAATAATAAGATCCATATCAAGGTCTTTCTAACACTCTACTTCCAGTATAAATCTGTACCACACGCCTCTTTCATAATCTGATATTTGTATTAATAGTTTATATTAATATTAATATTATTTTCATCTTTACTTTCTTCACTTCCCAGTAATTGCCAAAAATAAATGGATTCCAAAACATTATATCGTGTAATATCATGATAAATCAAATATCCTTCCTGATTCGTTTTTCTCTGAAAGGTAGTCATCAACACACACTCACTCACACACCTTGAGTGTGTGTTAATGATTATCCACCCATTTATATATACACCCTAATACCCATCGGAATAAATAATATTAATATCATAATCAATATAGGGTTTATCAGCTTCGGCCCAACTTCTATTACTAAGTTGTAGAAAATTTGTCTCCATAAATTCAATATTTTGAATCAAAATGAAATCTTCGTCAGCAGGTAAATTATAAGCTAAATCAGTAACTTTTATTAAAGAAATTTCTATCTGGATCAATAGACAATTGAGTATCAGCAAAATATTGTTTGGACTTATGTGCAGCCCATGAACCATAACCATCATGAAATACACTTTTTTTAACTTGAAGAATAGACCATCCCAATGCTTCTTGATATTGTTCACAAATATTATTTTCAATTTTTATATCAATACTATAAATTATTCTTCGCAGGTTCCAATCCAATTTTCTTTGTAATTTATCTGTTTTTGCATGATAAAGCGAAAATCGTTCACTTTGATGATGAATAATTATTTCTGATTAATTTTATTTAATTTACTTTCAAAAAAATAACAAGTACACCAAGACAGTTTTTTTGTGTGAACAAATTTATTTATATAAAAATTAACTTTCTGATTCTATATGTATAATGGTATCATTTTTATATATTTAAATCTACATAGAGTTTTTAAAATGATCTTATTTTTTTTAAAGCTTCTTTCTCCTGATATCATTACATAAATTCTGTCGATATCAATACGCACATCGTTAACAAATTAAAAACGTTACAAAGTATGTTTCATTTTTAAAAAATATGCAGTTTTCAAACGTTTTTGCATTAACCTTTTTAAAAACCTTTGTGTTTCTGAAAGTAAAAAAATGGGGTATTTCTATAAGGATTTTTTTTAAAATAAAATCTCAAAGACATAAAGTAATTAATAAACTTGTAGAGTTTCACTTTATTTATAAAAAACGTTTGTTCGAAAAATTATTGAATAACCATCTGAGAGAAAGAGAGAACAAGTATATGATAATTTGTTTTAAATTCATAGTTTCAATTCATTGAAAAAAAGGTTTTTACCCTTTCGTTCAATGAATTTTTTCAATGAACAACTCTATATATTTACCCTATATCTTTGAGATTTATGTAAAAAAATTTTAACCGAAAATTTTCAGCAGAGAAACGTTTTAAAAATCATATAGTTCATTATACAAAGTAAGCATGCCCTGTTCATTATCCGATTTATCTAAATTACGAAACAGACATGCTGCAAATAAAAGACATTCAAATAAACTACATGATACTCTAAAGATGTAGCAGCTTTAGCATGATACCAACAATTTTTGGGATCAAGATTATAAAAATTAATTTAATGTTCATATTTTTCCATTCCAAAATGTTCAAGATTTACACAATGTAAATTAATTATTTTTGGTTGTAATATTTTCACTAGATAAGATTCTTTATCCCCCCTTTATAACCCACAATAGCATTCGGAGAGCAAACATAACGAAATAAAAAAACATAATCTATTTATAAGTTCTTTTTTACTAAAATATATTTTAGATAGTCTTTGATTTAGATAATTATATAATCCATGACAACGGTATTGATAGTGGACAACTGAGCGTTCCCTTTTGGTCAGTTCATAATAATATTTAAAATTTTCATCCTAGCATTGGTAGGAATAGTATCGCTTGATATGTAATTCAACAATGGATACTATTCACAATCCATAATATGTGTAATTATGTACAAAAAATATAAACGTCTATCGTTAGAGAGCTCTTCTTTAATTTCATTCAACTACAATAAACAACAGACGTTTTACGGCCGTTTTCCCCGCTTACGCAGGGGTTGGCCGGTGGTTCCCCACGACAGTTTCCTCCACTTTCCTCGATCATTAGCATCTTCCCTCTTCAGCCCACTCTCTCTCATATCCCTCTCCACTACCTGGCTCCATGTCATCCTTGGCCTTCCTCTTCCTCTTGCACCATCAACCTCAAGCGACATACACCTCTTCACCCAGTCACCATCATCTTTCCGCAGCACATGTCCCAGCCACCTTAATCGGCTCCTCTTTACCACGTCAGACACCGATTCAATGCCCATTCTTTCCCTCAGCTCCTTACTAGACACTCTATCCCTCAGCGATACGCCACACATCCACCGCACCATCCGCATCTCTGTCCTCTCCAGTCTATTATTCAGCTCCACAGTCATGGCCCACGTCTCACTTCCATACACCATAGCACTCCTCACACAGGCCACATACACCTTCCCCTTCAGCTTTAGCAACACTTCCTTCCTTGTCAGGATCCCACAGAGCTCTTTAAACTTTCCCCATGCACAACGTACCCTTGCCACAGATGCTGAATTTGCTCCTCCACCCCCATTCAGCATATCCCCCAGGTAACAAAACTTTTTAACATTCTCTAAATGGACCCCATTGCCCAGATCCATGCTCTCATCTACGTCACTATTCTCTCCATCCTCTGCTCTTTCACACACCTTACAAACAAACGTATCCACAACTCTAGCCAGTGAGCCCTTCACGCCTGAGCATCGCTTGTGTACCCATCCACTACAGCCTGTGCATCGAATAGAATTATTTCCAACACCCTTCCCACATATACTACATGGCCACTTCCCTAACTTTTCAACATGACCACTATTCTTCCTTGACACCATCACCTTAGTCTTACCAGTGTTCATCTTCAAACCCTTTGCCTCCATGCATTCTTTCCATCGCATCACTTTCTCCTTAAGCTCCTCAATGCTCTCAGCCATCAAAACCAGATCATCGGCATACAACAACTCCCATGGCATACCCTCTCTAACTTCTTGCGTCAGTGCCTCCATCACGCATACAAACAGCAATGGACTCAGGACCGACCCCTGATGGACCCCAACCTTCACCTCAAACTCTTCACTATTCCCATGCTTCGTTCTCACCACAGTTCTTGCTTTCTCATACATTGTCATCACTGCTTTCACCAACCATTATACAACCCCCAGCTTTCTCAACGCCCACCTAACCACCTCCCTGGGAATTCTGTCAAATGCTTTCTCCAGATCCACAAATGCATAATATAGTGCTCTATTCTTAGCCGCAAATTTTTCCTGCATCTGCCGAACCATAAAGATCGCATCTGTCGTTCCCTTTCCAGGTATAAACCCAAACTGCATGCCATCTATATTCACTTTATCTCTCAGCTTTCTCTCCAGAATCCTCTCCAATACCTTCATCCCATGTTCCAGCAACTTTATAGCCCGATGTGCCCCACACTCCATTGGGTCACCTTTCCCCTTGTATATAGGTAAAAGGGTACTTAGCTCCCAATCCTTCGGTATCTTTCCCTCCTCCACAACCATATTGCAGATTTTCGTCATTTTCTTCACACCTACCTGACCAGCTGCACTAATAATTTCGCCCACCAATTCCGTTGGCCCACCTGCCTTCCCACTTTTCATCTTCCCTATTGCTTTCTCTACTTCCATCTTTGTGATGTGCTCTCTTGGTCCTTCAACTACCCCACATTCTACATTCCCATCCCACTCATTCTCTACATTCAATAACTGCTCCATATACTCCCTCCATCTCTTTTTCATCATCTCTGGTTGCACAACTATATTTCCTCTCTCATCCTTCACGCAGTTCACTCCAACCACATCCTGCCTTTCCTTAGCCATCTGCTTCGCTATCTTGTACACAGATCTCTGCCCTTCTTCTGTATTAAGCTTCTCTCCTACTCTATTTCTTTCCTCCTGCTGAGCCTGAGCAACTGCCTTCTTTGCAATCTTTTTCGCTGTCACATACTCCTCCAACAGCGCCTTTTCCTCAGCTGTACCCTTTGCCTGACACCATGCCTTAAACTTAAACTTCTTCTCACCCACCTTCTTCCCAACCTCTTCATTCCACCACCATGTTTGCACATGCCTTGGTGGGCCTTTTGTCCATCCACATGCCTCACTTGCTGCCTTCAATAACCCATCTCTCGCCTTCTCCCATACCTCATTCACATCACCTTCTCCAACCTCTTCCAGAACCAGTTTAGCTTGGAACTGCAATCGCACATTTTCATCTTTCAGCCTCCACACCCTTCTCCTCGGGCAGAATTTCTTCCGATGAGCTTTCGCTATACCCTTCACTTTCATGTCGACCAGTATCAGATGGTGTTGTGATACTGCCTCCTCTCCAGGAATTGCTTTCGCATTCTGGAGACATTTCCTGTCCCGTTTACGTGTCATCAGGTAGTCAACCGTGGTAGTCGATCCACCTGATGAATACGTAATCAACTTATTGTCATCCTTCTTAAACTGGGTTCCACACACAATCATCTCCATTGCATCTCCAAACTCCAATATCTGTTCACCCTCTACATTTCTCACACCATAGCCAAACCCTCCATGCACTCCTTCATACCCATCACTTTCCTGGCCAACATGCCCATTCAAATCTCCACCAAGAACCACCATCTCCTCATTCTTCAGCCTTCCCACTAGGTCATACACTGCATTCCAGAATTCATCCTTCTCGACCTGACTTCTTCCAACCTGAGGCGCATAACCCGAGATCACATTCACCAGACATTC
>JAYKKM010000063.1:27500-292500 GCA_035772405.1 Chrysogorgia sp. JL179-B06 | reverse complement strand
TAAAATTCTCTACATACCTGTAGTTTTAATGAGGGAGCTCAAGGTTACTCCCTTATTAGGAAATGAATATGATCAATCTTTTTTTAGAAAAGGCAAACCAAGTTCAAACTTACATTCTCTACATTTTTTATTAGGGTGATCAAGGTTCCGCAATGATCACCATATAGGGTAACATCCGCTATTATCATTTAAATGTAACAACCAATAATATTGCTATACTTTTTATGCTCAATTATTATAAAAAACCCTGAGTTTTAAAATTTTTTATTCACAAGACGAAAATGGCTCGAGTAAAGCAGACTAAAAAAAATATAAAGGAAAAAGGAAAAGCTATTGCAACAATGACATCCAAAGGAAAAGATATTCCAAAGATGATTCAACAGCGACAAAACTATAAAAAAATGCTTAATGAAATGGGATTGGATTTTTCTGACGAAGAAACAGATACTCGTAACCCTACCGATATTTTACAAGAAATTCGCAAATCACAGAAAATCAGTATTCAAGAAAAGATAAAAAAAAATCGAAACGTCCTGTCGCTTCACCTCCACGCCAGGCAAAGTATAGTCCTTCTCCTGTTATCGTTTCACCTCAAGCAAAACGTAGTCCTCGATAATGGTGAACCATTACCGTCACCTCAACGTTTTGCAAAAAAGCAGATCGTTGTGCCAGATAGTCCTGCTATCATTTCACCACCACGTCCTTGGCAACCATCACCAGCCTATGAAAACATATCACCACCGATTCCTGATTCACAACAAGAAATCAACAACTACATACTCGAGATGCCTATTGATTTTTTAATAAGCCTATCGAGGTCATATTTATAAACCTCCCCATCACCTAATTTAATCATCGCTATAGGGTTGTGATTTTCGCAAAAGAAAATAAAACAACTCACTGGTTGATAATCTGTTTTTTTTAAACAATCTAAATCCTCAATATAATAAAAAGTAGCACTCAAATAAAATGGATCTAAAATAATAGATAAAGACAAATATATATAAAATCTCTATAAAAACATTGATTAAGTTTACGTATAACATTACAAAGATAAGAACCTCCATATCCAAGGGGTTTAGGAATTGCAAAATTGGTATATTGTGGATCATTCATAGTAATAGAAATAAAATGATAAAAACAGATTTAAGTAAATTTGGGAAGGGTATTAAATCTAGTTTCTCGTAACCCAAACTAGATTTTTTTCCACGAATAAAATATTTTCGTTGTGAATGAACTACAGGTATTATATATCGTTGATAATCTGTTACAATTAACCAATCCTTGCATTCATTAATTTCTTGTTTCATCTTCTTCTTTGTTTCTTCTACAGTTTACATTTTTTTCAATACATACGTAACTACCATAGCCATTACTGCATGAATTCCTGGATCGATCAAATTTCGGCCGATCAAGTTCCGTACATAGTAATAGTCACATAAGTCACAGACAGCAAATCATAATCCAATGTAACGGTTACGAAAATGTTGTATAAAATACACGATTTTCAGTATCGTTTAATTAATATTGATCTCTTGTTCATGTTCATTATTTTGCTCATTTGATATTTTATTAGCTAAGTTCAACGACATTCTCAAATGAATGAAGATGTGTGAATGATACTCTAAAAATCTGCTTGTTTTATACTATTTTGTTTCCCAAAAATTCATAAAATTATATAAAAAATTAAAAATATATACTAATATGTTTCCTAAAATGTAAAAAATAAATATAAAATAGGGTATAAAAAAAAGATTATAAAGCATAAAAAAGCTCAAAAGGACCATAAAAAGATTAAATAAATATAAAAATATATCATTATCCATAAATCTCAAGATTTACAGCATGAAATAACTATAAATATCACCTAAGACAATATTTTTTCATTTAATAAGCATGTGGTTGCGATCAAAGATTGATTTTGGAGAGCGTGAATCTTATGATTATCTAAAACGGTTTTATCAAGATGTACCCATACAATTGGTGAAATACGAACCGGTGTTTCCTTCTTGTGTAGAATGTGGATATTATTTATATCTGACGGATCGTAAGGGTCCTAAACATTTCAAACTGTTTATAATGCATACGGAACGTTTACATAAACTCTTACCCGCATTGAGGGGAAATGATATAATTCTTAAAGATAATAGTATGGAATTAGCAGATAACTCATCGCATTTATTAATCACTTCTCGACGTCGCAGCAGCAGCAGAGGGAAAGAAATTGTTTTATCTTTGTAAAAATAATGTTTTGAATTTTTTTAATTGATTGTAAAACTACTTATTGATTTTTTTTTTCTGGAACACATTATTAACATTATACCAAATTAAAAAAATCCTACTCCTGTGAAATGTGTACAATTGTGCTTTAGCTAGCTCTTTCACCACATGCTAACATTCAAATGTACATAACGTACAGCAAGCAAAAGCGATCGATCTGGCGGTGAGCTAAATGTCGCTATGGACTAATCCCACCTGACATCCTTCTCTTTTTTACGAGAGAAAGACCAGACAATTAAGTCTAAAGTGTACTGCGGGTTGAATACGCACCAATGCTGGTTAGTAAAAAATACCAACAGCACATTGGAGGGGATTAAGCGCTTCATACTTTTTAATAACAAAAAGTACAACTTTCAAGCGAGCACCTACACAGTAGACCGACAGAAGTAGAACTGAAAAAATATAACAAAAACCACTCCTATTTATACTCTTTCATGTGTTTTCAAAAAAAATGGTTTCATAAAATTTCATCTCAAACCATTTTTAAATCATTTCAACCCAAAACATTTTTTTCATACCTTATATTTTCATACCAAAAAAACCGAAATTATTTCTAGTTAAGATGTCGGGCGAGTAACACCTCCGTACTATGGAAAGTATGATTTTTTTTGGTTTCAAAAAAATCAATTTTTTTAATTTAATTTTTTAATTTCGAATGGATTTCCACACTCTTCAAGAATAAAAAATAATGGTTTTTTATGCATCGTTGGCAATGTCATTTTTTAAAGGATGTTTTTGCATCGATGGCAAAACCATTTTTTAGAACATTTCCCTTCATCCTCAAACCTCAAAAAAAAAATCGATGGTGTGTAAGTATAAAGAAAATACTTTTCTACACTACAACCCGTATAGAATCAGAAGGAGGTACGATGGTATGTATATATGTATTTTTAATATCTATTCGATCAAATATTTGTGTTTTAGTCGTATCCAAAATTCACCTTGAATATTTATACTTCATCATGCTCCCTCTCTTGGACGGTCAATCACGTTATTTTTATCTACGATCAGCACACATCTATTTTTCACTGTAGATATTATATTACATATATATCTATCAGGATCCTATCCCCCTGATTTTTACTGGTCGTACTAGAAAGGTGGTCGCTTTATACAGGGTGATCACACCTTTAAAATAGGACGCCCTCCTGGAAATAAAATCTGGATCGGGCTCTGATTGGTCAATTCAAATGCTACACGCATTCTGATTGGCTAAGAGCTCGGTCCAGTCCCAAACACATTAAAAAAAATTAAAAAATCATATGACTACTTTCATGATTACTGTAGCTGTACATGGAGGCATGAAGCTGGCTCGCTATTACCAAAACAGTAATTTGTCCTGATATTACATGAGGCAGGCTAGCCCACTTGCCAGACTGACTCACAAGCACACTAACCGAGACAGTAACATGTCTTGATATTACAATTAGCCAGCTGGCCCAATATGCTAAAATTATGAATATGTTTACTGGCTCAAAATGCATGTTATATAACTTAACTGTTTTATCATAGCTTATGACACCACCTTGCTACTGCCAGCTAAATGGTTTGATTTACTGCTCAACCTCGTTCAAGGCATTGTGCCTGATCGGCTGGTCACGACACCCAGAATTCCTGTGTGTTAGATATGTTAATTTTTGTGGTCTTTTTTCCATTGCCTTTGTCTACTTTGTTGACCTGAATAATTGAGAAATATTCAATGCTCTTCAGAGTTGTACATGTCAGCATTCGTCGGCATTAAAACAGCTAACAAGCTTAATATTCATCCATGGTTATCTCTTATAAAATGTATGAAGAAGCATATATCCAATTTAGCGAAAACTATCACTTCTAGTTTGCTGTAAAATTTGAAGACAGCATTCAGATTTAGATGAATAAATTATACTCGCCTGAATTAATTGAGATTTATGACAAGCCAATCGCATTATAGAATGGACCAGCCGATCGCAGGGCCATTTCCGCCGACCTTCCGCCCTGGAGGCACAATTCCCTGGGTACGAGGTTGATTTACAAACATCGATGAAAAATATTTTGCCTGACTAGATGATTCAATTCTTGCTGTTACCATCCCCCGGGGCATCCCCGGGGCAAACGTTGGTTCTGACTTCCCGAGGGTGGGGAATTTTGTTGACCGTCTGGTCCCGCACGTATCCCGGACGGGGAAATAAAACCTGACCGCAAAGGATGTTGGGGCGAAAGATGGCGTCGAACAGCAACCAGTTTCTTCAATTTTTCTCTGGAAAATTATTCGCATTTGTGGCTGACTGGCTGGAAGAGAAAAATCTTTCTCTTTACAACTTGTGAAAAGTACATAAAAACTTTTTAAAAAATCAGCGGGAGTGTGCCCAGGAGGGACGGTAACCATGCATTATTACATGAGCACAGCCAGCTCGCTTGCCACGCTGCTCCCGTTGGCTAAAACTGAATTGGGTCAGCAAACAGGATGGCTCGTTTGGCAGGCCAGACTTCTACTGCAGTAAACCGGCTTGGATACTAAGCCAACTCACCTTCATATACAGTAAAAACCCGCGTATAAGAACCTAGATTTTTCCAGATTAGCCTAAAATGGTTCTTATATAAATGGTGTTTACTGCAAAATTAGGCTATTTAGGTTCTTAAACAGGTTCTTATTTTCTAAAGAAAAAAGCGACTTGGTTTTGGTAAGTGTGGTCTATTATTTATATAAATTATGAATAAATTTTCTCCAAATGACTGCAATCTAAGCAAATACAAACCCTATATGCACTTTAAAGCTACACTGTATGTAAATTACAGCTTACTGTGCGTAAATTAAATGAAACAAAACAACGTATACAACTGTAGACATATATATACATATATATACATATATATTTGATTGGTTCTGACTCATTTTCATTACTTTGTAGAGATTATTTTCTTTGATTTATAAATTTTTAGTTTGGACTCTATTTGATAAAATAAGAATCTGCTTTTCAATTTTTCAGGTTCTTATGTAAAGGGGATCTAAATGGAAAATCTTAGCCTGACAGGTTCTTAAAATCTAGGTTCTTATAACGCAGGTTTTTACTGTAATCGAAGCCGTTGGCCACTGATCGCTATATCATTACATGTACCATTGTACCTACAACTATAGATTTGTGTATATTGAATTGAAATCGCTGAATTTGCCTACAATGTAGCGGGTGTCTTGTTGTTATTAACGCCCTCTCTGTACAAGAAGTTGTGTATCGCTTCGCTACTTTGGGTACTTCGAGAGGCCTGGCTCCACATATGTTATGGTTAGATGAGATGTCTGCCTGTTGGTGTCGAGTGAAAGCGGCGAATTTAATATGTATATGGAGAAATCACCGACTGTTCTGACCGTGTCTCAATAGCGTAGCGTCTGGTTGCTATTAATAGCTCAAACTGCGCACAAATAAACAAAATTTGACTTACAAATGAGCTATTTTCTTTCGTTATGGCCGCAAGAATTACGTCATCTCCACGGAGTACTATTGCTCAAAGCTTAGGGCGCCGAAACGTTGATTCGGAGACCAGGGTTCGATTCCCGGTTAGGGCAGTTATTTTCCATATATGTATATGACTATACTATAAATACGTATACGCAACAACCCCTCGCCTGCTTGCTGTTTGATATTTTATAGCGTAGTTGCTTACAGGGTACTTCTTTTACTTGAATTAGATAATAGCCCATTCATTTGTCAGACTGAATAAATAATTTCCAGTAGACAATATTGCTGACATCTTTGTATTGTGTGAATTTAATTGTTTCATAGAACATCAAACTAAAGACATGAAGCCCAATCTTTTTTAATTTTTGGGTGCAGCAACAGAATAGTGGCGAAGTCTACTGCTGTTTCTACCATCAATAACTAAGAAAGAAATTACTTTTTTCACACTGTTGATGATTCATGAAACAGACACCAAAGGCTGCTGAAACTTGAAGGAAGAATGTGCATCTTTATCATACAATGGCTGTGCCCTTTAAAAAAATCAAAATTTAAAAAAAATAGGTGGTACATATAGTGGAAATCTATAGGGTCCATTCAAATTGTATCCACAATTTGGACTACTGTGATGTCGAGCTGGCATGGATGTGGATATAACTTAATATTTGATGCTCTTCAGAGGTCTCAATGCAGGGCAGGGAAACTGATCATTTCTAACTCAGGACTTGAAACTGATAGGTTAATAGAAATCCTAGGATTTGTACATTTTGTAATTAGAAGAAAGATACATTGTGTAATGCTAGTTAAGAAATTATGTGAAGGCTTTTTAACATCACATCTAAAGAACTATTTTCCATATCTCAATGAGTCTGTTCATCATACATGTTGTAGCACCATTATCAATTGCCTTAATTGACAATATGTGCAGGATATATAACTTTTGAGTTAAAATGAGTTTTTGTAACATATATTGTACTGTACATATATGAATATATGTGTTTATATTTGTAATAACTTTAGTTTGTTAGGAAACAATTAAGACCAACACATATTGATACCAGTGTTAGCTAAAGGGGCTATCCTGTATAAATATTATTGTATTATTATTGTTAATAATAATAATTATTATTATAATAATAATAATAACAATAATGTCTAGCTAATGCAGATTGCAGATACCATATTTTGATGGTTATTAATACAAAATCCATGTAACAAAGCACATGGCATTGTACTTGTAGTTATAGTATCTAAATTATATATCACCATGCATGCACGGATATAACAACCTATATCCAGGATGACATGCCAGGACCTGCAGCATTGTCATTTGAGTTAAAATGAGTTTTTGTAACATATATTGTACTGTACATATATGAATATATGTGTTTATATTTGTAATAACTTTAGTTTGTTAGGAAACAATTAAGACCACCACATATTGATACCAGTGTTAGCTAAAGGGGCTATCCTGTATAAATATTATTGTATTATTATTGTTAATAATAATAATAATAATTATAATAATAATAATAATAACAATAATGCCTAGCTAATGCAGATTGCAGATACCATATTTTGATGGTTATTAATACAAAAGCCATGTAACAAAGCACATGGCATTGTACTTGTAGTTATAGTATCTAAATTATATATCACCATGCATGCACGGATATAACAACCTATATCCAGGATGACATGCCAGGACCTGCAGCATTGTCCAAGCTTATTAACAGACACAATAAATTGTGGCGCAGTAGGCCATCTACTATAGTCCTAACATGTTCCGTAATGGATGGAGTAAACAAAGATTATTTCTGGAAGACATACCAGTATACAATACATGGATGTCAATTAAGCTATTAATTATGATTAAGTTCATATCCTCAGAAAAACTATTCTCGGGTGAAAAACTTATAACCTTCTGATTGCCAGTGACTGCCTCTAACCATTGAGGCATCAAGAGACAGATGGAGAGTGGTTAGAATGATGTACTGATTTGAATTATATATAAACTGCCTATGCGGCAGTCACTATATATCAGTAATGCACATAGGAAGTATACATATTTCAATTGAATCAGTACATCATTGTAACCTTAACTCTCCACCTGACTCTCGGGTAGCTCAATGGTTAGAGGGTCTCACCAGCAATCAGAAAGTTACAGGTTCAATTCCTGTCTAAGAATAATTTTTCTGAGAATATGAGCTTGCATAACAATCATCCATGTATCGTCTGTCTCATACCCCGAGCTCTCCCTTATTCACTGCAGCAGTGTATATATTAACACTGACAAGTATAGTACAGTACTGTAATGCTTGTTTATGCTACAAAATTGTAGGCCATGCCAAGGTTGTATAAGCCCCAGTATAGTCTGCATGTTTTTACACCCTAAACTACCAGTATTGTATAGGCTAATTCAAATTTTTAAATTGTTCCATGATAGGTTTAAACTTGCACTACGATTGTGATTTTTCGTTGGCTTTCTAATGGTATATAGCATACATCTCTCTGTTAAGTATTTCAAAATGTATATATTATACAGTACAACAATAACAAATTGTTAACATGACTGTATGTGGTTTTTTATTGAAGAGTACGATAAAAATGTTGTTCTGCGTACTGTGTAGGCACTAGGTAGTGTTGGAAATACATGTAAGAAATCGTGTGTAAGAGGACTATTCAATTTCTAGCGAAAGCCCTTCAAAGAGTGATTTCGTAATGTCTGATTGACAGGCTCACGTTTTTGTTTTGAGTCGCCATGACGCCATGCCAAAAGTGAAATGTTCCGACCACGATATATTTTGAAGTACTAACTCTAAGAACTCATTCTACATATCTAATGAAAGCTTGATTAACAGCCTATGACATACCAACACAAATATTTTTGTAACTGATAGCTAAGAGCTTGAAAAAAGCGACGACGCTTGGATTGGATTGCCAAACTCCGAGTAAATATTTTAGATATTCAGACGACGATATCTTTTGAACTACTAACTCTAGAAAATCATGCTATACATCAAATAAAAGCCGGAATAACATACTCGGACATATTTTCAAAACTATCTTTGTAACTGATTGACAGGTTTAAAAAACAGAAAACGATTTACCTTTAGTTTGACGCCACGTATAAAACTTGATTTACGAACTTGACATTTCCGACGACGATATATTGCATTTTCACTGCCTTTTCACGATCGTTTTGAACACAAATCTTCATTCACCGTATAAACCGACAAAACCCGTACTTTTCTTTTACGGTTTCAATTTAAATATTAATTCAAATGCAGATATTTACCATATCTAGTTACCAGGGCCAAATTTTCCGATGCCGCGCATGATCGACGACGTTGATCCTGAATATATATAATTAAACTCGATTATATTTAGCCAACCCTGCTAAGCATCACCGTGATAAGGGACTAAACGCCGGTCGATATTAGATCCTCTCTAATATTAATTAATACATATATATATGTATTATATATATGTAAAATGTAGGTCATCTCCTTATAAGGAGGTAAAAAGTCGTTTTGGGTGATCCGTTTGAGTCGAACAATATTTGGGAGACAAAATCTACGTACGACGAAACGGCTTCAGTTAGCGATTTGTTATCTATATGCAGATCTATGCAGATTGCAGACCACAAATGGGGGCGTGCGCGGTCTGGGCCCTGGGGACCATGGATGGGGAAAAGAAACTCGTGGTGGGGGGGGGGGGGGGGGGGAGAGAAAAGGCAGGCGAGGGAGAAAAGGCGGGCGAGGGGTTATTGCGGTATACGTATTTCTAGTTAGATTACTGCGGACCTCACTTACCTCCACCGCATAACCCAATTGGCAGACGTAAAATCGTGTACACGTAGTAGTTGGGTGAGAATGTCGTTGCTAAGGAACTCGCAAATTGAATCATGGCTGTCATAAAGAAAACAAAGCGTCTGCCATAACGATCAGATAGCCAGCCAAACAAAGATGTTCCAATTAATCCGCCAGCGTAAAATATACTTTTGGTCAGCGGTATCTTGAACTTGTCTTCACAAACAATGTGCCACTTATAAAATAAAGTAGATATAGATACTGTAAGTGATGCGGATAAAGTACAAATATTTTCATGATATTCGGCGCTACCATTATGAAAATTCCACATGAACTGTTCCAAAATCACATGTGATCACATGTGATTTTGTAACACGTTCATGTGGAATTTTTGTAAGGCTAAATATCTTATTCTAGGAGTTGTATATTTTCCGAGTTGTAACATTGTGCCCTTGTCCGTTTATGTTTCCGTATGCTAAAGGCTGGTTCACACGTGAGCATAAGCATAAGGACAAAAAAAAGGCAAAATAAAGGAATGAAGTCAAGCCTACGACATAAGGATCGTCATAATAATAATAATAATAATAATAATAATAACAATACTTATATAGCGCTTATAACAAGGTTTCTAAGCGCTTTACAACACAATAAATCGAAAACTAATCTATTTTACAACCATTGGCTGAAAACACACAGAATAATATAATAGAAAATACTCAATTAAAAGTGTTTCCAAAAAGAAACGTTTTAAGGTCTCTTTTAAATTGCTCAACGGTCAATACAGTTACAATGTTCCTGGGCAAGGAGTTCCACAAGGTCGGGGCGGCAATACTAAAAGCACTATCCCCATAAGTGGCTTGGTATTAGATCTAGGTAAACATAGCAAATTAGCTGAAGAAGATCTAAGCTGCCTAGAAGGTCTATAGCAAGTCAACATTTCAGTGACATAACCAGGAGCTAAGTTATGTAATACCTTACATAATTGTACTGGAGGGCATGTGCCCACTTTTCCCCTAAATTTTCTTATTTTATTTTAGAATATTTGAAGTACCTTGCAAAAGTAATTATATGTAATATTTCACTAAACAAACTAAAACTATACAGTAAGTGTATTTCAATTTTAAGAAACAAATAGTCTTACAGCCATGCCCAAATAATTATTAGTGGCTACACGAGCTTTGTTGGAGGATGTGTTTGCTGCAGGCTTGCAGCAAATCTGCTAACAATTAGTAAGAAACTGTTTATTTTGTCAAGGCTTAACAATCTTGCAGCCAGTAAGTTTATCGCAACTTGATATAAGTGCAGAACCGTAGGACATTGTTGAAACAATCCAAAAATGCTTGTTGATATAACGAGTATCACAACGATTACCAACAAGCTTGCGGTCAACCCATTGTAGATTTGTCACAATTTCGAGAAAAAATGTCACTAAACATTCCCTATTTCGGCCTTTACATTTTGTTAACTTCTGCTCTCCAAAATGCAGGAAATGTCATTTCAGAGGTCTCCCGAGACCTGACGATAACCACTTATCCATGGAAACATAGGTGTAGATGTATGAAATGCTATTAAACCATCTCTAAATGTAGGATTCAATTAGAACAATTTAGATAGCTTTATACAGTATTTGTTTTTGTTCTTTGCTCGCGTATTATTGATAATTTGGGTAGCTTACTTCTATATAGAATTTTTAATATGTAATTTTACTTAACTTGAACGGAACGTCGAAAAACGTGACTCGGCTTTATCTGGGTGGAGGCTATTTCAGATACCTTGAAGCAGATCCTCCCCAGTACTTTCATTATTTTACATTGTTTCCAAATCGTCTAAGTGGATAAATAAGACAGAAAAAGATGTAAATCTGGGCGTACTAAGGACCTATATATGCCATACACACTCAACACAGCAGAGAATATTAAAGGATGAAGATAATCTGTGGTAAATATGCGTGAATTCAGAGACTGATATTATAATGGTGAATATTTGAACTGTTGGTTTTAAAGCCTCTTATCAACCAATCAATAGTAAGGTTGGTTTACCGACTGCGTTGCCGAAACATTTCAATTCCCATCTTTTCAAGCAAAGCCCATTGCTCGTGGTAAAATGTACAGCGCAAAATAAAGAAAAACTGGAGTACTAAAGGAAAAAGTACTGGGGCGGATCTGCTTCAAGGTATCTGAAATAGCCTCCACCCTTTATCTGAGTCCTAATTTGTAAATATTGATATATACATTCCACGTTAGGTTTTACTGGTAATTTTAAGACCTAACAACTTAGCACAATTATCTACTTCTTTTTGTGCTTTTTTGGGTTTTGTTTGTGCTTGTAATACAACGTTAAATAGATTAAATCTATTTAATAAATATATTAAATTTATTATATATTATTTACTATAAATTTATTTTTATATGTGATAAAATTAGGTTTTGGTAGGGTGATGGCCATTTCGGAGAAGTCATCTTGAAAAAAAGAAGGAAAAAAAAGTGCCCGCATTCTTCTTTTTTTTTAAAGTTAGGACGATAAACTACTATATATTTTTACTTGTCCTAATCTAGACGATGTTTTGTCACTATTTGATGAAAACAAGTCAGTTGGATACATGTACAGTGCAGAGGAGTTGGATTTGGATAGGCAGCACTTCTCTTCTGGAGAAAAACCAAGCAAGGTTGGGGCGATTATATCATGTCTCGTGCTGCGAAATTCTGTTCGGTTTCGTATTTCAACTTGTTGTTCTACAATCGCATTTCTTTGCTTTTTCATACCTAAAATGTTTCTTTTTATATGAAAAATATGTCTTATATATACTTATATATGCATGATAATACAGTAGTTTTACGGCTGAGTGATCTGTAATGTAAATTTGAACAACTTTTGAATAGCATGTTTGTTTGATGTTTTGACGCGCACAATTATGTCCTACAGGCTACAGAATAATTTAATATATTCGGTTCGCTTGCTTGCGCCTAAGTCGAAGGTTGTCTATTTGATCATGTGCCTTCTTTATATTCCCCGTAGATAACACTCGGATATACAGCTGATAAAATATTTCGAAATCAATAACTATATAAACCCATGGCATATGACACTAAACTAGAAGTTACTATCGCAAGGAAAGTGCTGCCTCATAAAATTCAAGGAAGTTGCGATATTGTGAAAAATAGCACAAATAAGTGGCGGGCTTATTGAAGTCAACAGATGTAAGTCAACAGAATCAGATGTAAGTTGAACAGTTAATATTGAAGTCAACACATGTAAGTTCAACAGTTACATAAAAATGCAGTTGAACATATAGTAAAGATAAACTAGTTGTATAACATAGTTAAATATGAACACAAAAAGTTGACATTATAACAGTCGATAAACTAACAACTGCCAGAAGTTCATCAGTAAAGCAGAACACGTTATATGATGATTGCGAACGAGGCTCTTCACAAAATATCGTGGCGCTAGTAGCTAAAGAGATTTTATTTTGTTTGCATGCATGCCGTTGGCGACTTCTATCCGAACATTTGATTCGGATAGTTTCCGCATCCGGCGATTATACGAACATCTACGAGTTACGTCATAAAACGTCATAAATATGTGGACAAACATCCACCATCGTAATTTAAAGTCGATTGACTTTACATAGTTCCGCGAAGAGGTCTGGGCACGAGACACAGCAACCCAAGTCAAGATTAGTGTGCTGCCTACGGCAGCAATAACACAAAACCCTGTATAGTACATACATTGTAATAGCCAATGGTTTTGTGTAACAACAGTCAACAAATCACAAAAATATAAAGCAGCTAATTATGTTTACAGGATTTTGTTTTATTTAGTGACAATCGTCATCCTTTCGAGAATCCTTCACTTGGGAGTAACACACGTAAAAATCTTACAGGTTGTAACAAGGTTGTTGGTTCAACATGCCTGTAACAGCATAATGTCAACATGATAGATCAGGACTACTAAAATAACAGCACGGTTCAAGCATGTTTCAACATGTTGTGACAGGCTTGTTGAATCGACAGCAGTTGTTCATGCATGTTAGAACATGCAAAAACAAGCTTGATAGAACAACCAAGTTCATGGCTGTTGTATAACAACGCTGTTCAACCTTGTTATTTCATCATGCTCTGACAACATGCTGTATCATGTATGAACAATGTTGTTCAACACTGTTCAATCCTGTTCAATCATCAGCCATGAACATGTTTCAACATTTGTTCAATTTCAGTCATATTATTTTGCTATACATATTGCCAATACCACAAGGTAACTTATTCTATTCAAATATTTACTGCAGTATGTCACCAATTATATTCAATGCAATTGAGTTTCCACAAAGTGAAAAGGTGGTAAACTGCCAAGATTTTAGTTTATATATGTGTGTAACAACATTTTGAAAAGCTAACGGATACTAATTCATTATGAGTATAGTTTTACTACCTTTACATGATATTATGCCTTTGAGAAGCTATAGTCGGTCAATATGGAATATTGTCCATTTCCGCCATTTTAGGGTCGTGTACTAAAACGGCTCTAACCTTTTTCCATTTGTTCAATGTGAGTCATATTTTCTGTACATATTGCCAATATCACAATGTAACTTATTCTATTCAAATATTTATTATTTTATTTTATTTATTTGGCACTATTTTAGCAGAGGTAGCCCTGCAATTCAGCAAGCTGGTTTAAATGGGGCTCTGCATTTACATATAACAAATAACTAACTAAATACATGTAAACAGCTACACATAAACTAATTACAACTAAATGTAATTTTACAATTAACAAACAGATTATATTAACAAATACAGAAGCGCCAGAGGTAACAAGTTCCAAGTTTTGGCTCCACTTATCCTAAACGAGCCCTGATATTTATTTGTTTTTGCCATAAGTGGACGGAGCATATCGCTATGTCTAGTGTTGTAACAGTGATAATCAGATGATTGATTAAATTCATTGAGGAGTGTAGTGATCAGCGGTTATTCCTGATCACGCATGAGCAAACATTTAATTTATTATTCATATGTAGTTTTTAGCTTCTCTGTACAGACGCCATTAAAAGTACTCGTATATTAAAAGCAATCCAAATCAATTCTTTGGATATTCAAGGATTATTACATGGTGTCAGGTGTAACGAACGAGCCTGTATACTAAACTTCACAACAAGCAAACTTGTTAGCAGAACTTCAACAAGTGAGAAATTGTGAAAAGATTAGACATCGAAGTACATGTCACAACCAGAAGAACCAAATACAGTAGAAACACAACTCTACATTGGCAATGAATTTAGGTCTTCCGCCGCCACAATCACTCGAGTTAAACAGTGGAAATGTATCGATAAATTGGAAGAAATTTAAGCAGAAATATCTTAGCTACGAGATTGCTACGGGAATAAACGAAAAAAGTAATGCAACTCTAGTAGCTACATTTCTTACTGTCGTCGGAAACGAAGCATTAGACGTGTGATGACACACTAATCTGGGAAAATGAAGGCGACGATAAGAAAATCGACAAAGTAATCAAGAAATTCGATGAATTTTCCGAACCGAAGAATGTAAGCTATGAGAGATATGTTTTCTTTACAAGAGCACAAGACAGTAACGAAACAATAGACCAGTATATATGTGACAACACTAGTAAAGAAACTTCATTAGAAGACGCGCCCGGAGAAAGTGTGTAATTTATGCTCGCAAAGTGTGACGGGATGAAACATTCTCTGATGAGAAAGTCTCCTTGAAACCAGGGATTATTTTCATGATTCTACAATTCTACAAAAATAATAATACGATTAATCGATTAAACGATTAAACGACAGGGTTAACGACAGGCTTTAAACACATAACTTTTAACTTAAGCTTATACGCAAATACACAACATTATATGAGGGCTTCAATAACTGGAATGTTTACATCAATGAAACTCGTTTAAGACGTCGAATCTAAATACTGATGAAATGCAACATCATGAACAGGTCTGTTTACAACCCTGTTCAAGCTGGCCAGCTCAACCCTGTTCAAGCCTGCCGATATCAACCAATGTGTTTTAGGCTATACACAGGTAGAAGACTGTGCGTTTTTACGTGTGTAGTATATGTTGTGCCATACAACCGACTAACCATCATACAGTACAATTCCATAAATGAGAACTATAAAGTGAAAAATATAAGCATATATTTCATACTCACATCAGTACACTCGCTTGAAAATATCTTCGGTCTTCATGCCACAACTCTGTAAATGTCTATAAAACGCTCCGTTTTACGAAATATGCTCAAGAGGTATTCCAGAAGAGAATGAGTCAGCATTTTGGTGACTTAGAAGGAGTCGAGACGGACATCGACGATATCTTAGTTCATGGAGCAACTGAAGTGGAACACGATCAACGTCTAGAAGCAGTTCTACAGAGATGCGAGGAGATTAATCTCACACTAAACAAGGATAAGTGTGAATTCAAGGTGAAAGAAGTCACGTATGTTGGCCACAAGCTCACAGAAGAAGGAATCAAACCTGATGAGGAGAAAGTAAAGGCCATCAAAGATATGCCAGACCAACAGACAAGAAAGGTGTGATCGAGCGTTTCAACCAGTACACGTATGGAAAGAAATTGGTCATCGAATCAGATCATAAGCCGCTAGAGAGCATCGCAAAGAAGCCACTATCAGCAGCGCCACCACGTTTGCAACGACTACTTCTCAGAATGCAGAAATACGACTACATCATCATCATCCTTCGGCCGCGGCCGAGATATGTTTCACCAAAGTTCTCCACACATTCTTGTCCTCCATTGCATTGGGTAGCTCCCCCAGACGAATTCCAGTGTCCCTCGAAATTGTTGAGGTGTACGAGAGAGGTCGTGCACCCTTTCTGTGTGGCGTTGATAATTTCCACAGGACGAATTTGGAGATGACTTTATCCTTCGCACTGTAGCAGTGACCAGCGAATCTCAATCTTCCTTCAGTTACTACTTTCGAAATCAGGGGTAACGTTCCGTATATTCTCTGCTTATTAGGGTGCTGCTTCCAGTTTAGATTTCGAACTCGCATAAGTAGACGAGTGTAGG
Organism: Chrysogorgia sp. JL179-B06; assembly: GCA_035772405.1. Lineage (NCBI taxonomy): Eukaryota > Metazoa > Cnidaria > Anthozoa > Scleralcyonacea > Chrysogorgiidae > Chrysogorgia > Chrysogorgia sp. JL179-B06. The sequence goes on along the minus strand of JAYKKM010000063.1, from coordinate 275,927 downwards.
TGCGTGCCGCCCAATCTTTTCTCCAACTCCTTGTTCATTGTCCAGGTTTCGCAGCCGTATAGCAGGATACTTTCCACACAGGAACGGAAGAAGCTGACTTTCATTTATTCAGAGATGCTCGATGTCCAGATGAGATGGAGCTTATTACATGCATCCCAAGCTTGTCCTTTTTAAGTCAGAAAGTCTTTCCTACTATCGGCAATATAGGAGCCCAGATATTTGAAGTCAGTGACTTCCTTCAGGACATTACCACCTGCTGAGGAGATAGGTGGGTGATTCGCATCTACATTGATGGTCATATATTCCGTCTTTTTAGCGTTTAGGAATAATCCAACTTTGTTTGAAGCCATTTCCAGTGAGATGAGGAGTTCTTGTGCTTTATGAAGCTGGTCCGATATCAGAGCAATGTCGTCGGCGTAGTCCAAATCAGTGACAAAAATAGTTGGGTGTCTTCGAGATGTTCCTACCTTAATGGTGAGACCGTTTGTGTGAATCGAGTCTACTGATTGTCTGAGGATATAGTCAACCACAATTACAAACAGATATGGGGCAAGAGTATCTCCTTGCAATACACCTTGAAGAGTCATGAACGGTTCTGTAGTTCGATCTGTGGTTTGAACAACACAAGAAGTATTCTGATATACTATTTTGATTGCGCTGATAATTTGAAAGGGAATGCTATAGAGGGATAGAATGTGGAACATTTTGTTTCTGTTGATTGAATCAAATGCCTTTGAAAAGTCTATGAATATCAGACTTGCTTCTTTGTTTTCTATCTTGATTTCTTCTATAATTCGTCTGATTGCGAGTATTTGTGGTAGTGTAGATCTTCCCTTTCTGAACCCATTTTGATTGTGTCTCAATATAGGGTCAATATACTTGAATATTCTATTGAGTAGTAACGAGTTATACTGTGGATCTTGGCTGCAATAGCTGTAAGGGTGATTCCTCGATAGTTGTCAGCATATCCAAGGTGTCCTTTTTAGGGATTGGTTTTAAGCATGATGTTGAAAATGCCTCAATAAAAATAGCCATGTAGCTCATTTTGCATTTGAACGAGACAATGCGATGATCTGAGCCTACAATTTCAAAGGAGTTGTATGCTTGGCAATCTTTAATGCTATACGTTGCCATTTGCGTCGAACTAGTACATAGTCGAGTTGTGCATGAGTGCCGTTGGGATAGGTGAAACTCCAGAGTTTGTTGGATTTTTTCTGGAATCTCGTATTGACTGCAACCAGACTAAATTGGTTAATAAATTCGATTAACATATTTCCATTCCTGCTGGTTTCTGTGTGGTAGGAGTATAGTGCAACGTCAGATCCTATTTTTGCGTTAAAGTCCTCACAGACAAAGAGCATATTATGAGTAGGGACTGCAGACACGACTGTAAACAGTTCTTTGTATAATCCAATTACATCTTCTTCGTTTGCAGAGTTTGTTGGACTATAGCAGTTGATGAATGTGTTTCGATGAGCAACGTTTCTTTATGATATATTCGGTGTTCTTGGAGGCAGATAAAATCAGCATTGATTTAGGAGGCACTGTAGACTAGTTCAAGTCTACGCGAGTCTTGCGTTATTATTCTGGTGTTTAGTGTACTTAAAAGAATATTCGATTTAAGCCAGTTTTTCCTGTTTATAAAATATAAAGTTTTTTGGTATTCCTAGGTCTCCAACATCGGATGCAGTCCTTCCACTACATCTTGTTTCAGGGGCTTGAACCCTGGTGCAGTTTTGGTGTTCCATATCTTGTCGTCAGGCTAAATACTATGCACCTCGCCAGGGTTACAAAGGGTGTTTTTACTGAGACACCATCTCAATAGCGCTCTAGACAAGGTGAACATCTGATCAGTAGTAGTTAACCCGACAAAGCCGGAACCACCGAACAGCTTCATCCCTGCCTTCTTCTGGAATTGGTATTCCATTCAAGTCGTGTCCGAAATTTTCCAAACAGCCATCTTCTTCGGGTACTGTCCAGGGAATATACCGTCCCTTACTCGGTCCCTGAGATAACTTTCTGTCGTATACAGGTGCACCACGGGTAGGTGAGTTATACAGGTGCACCACGGGTAGGTAGATGATAGTGTAGTTAAGGTGTTAAGGGTGTTAAGGGTGTTAAGAGTGACTAATCTTAATGCTCTGGTCACCTAAATCCTGGATAACTATCCAGGATTTAGGTGACCAGAGCATTAAGATTAGTCACTCTATACAAACCTGGAAAAGAGCTCATGGTACCAGATATGCTCTCAAGAGCACCACCGCCTGAAACAGCTGACAGCAGCATGGAGAAGGAGATCAACTTTCAAGTACACCTATAGTCACTTCAAACCTACCAGCAACATAGTCCAAACTAGATGAAATAAGAAAAGCGACCAATGATGACAAGCAACTGAAAGATCTAACAAGAAACAATCCTGTTAGGATGGCCAGAAAGAAGGTCTCAAGTAAGCGAAAGCGTTCGAGAATATTGGAACATTAGAGATGAACTGTCTGTAATAGATGGTATCATTTTCAAGAGCGACCGCATAGTTGCGCCATCAACACTGAAAAAAGAGATGCTAGAGAAGATACACCAAAGCCACATGGGAATAGAGAATTCCAAAACAAGAGCCGGAGATGTACTCTGTTGACCTTGGATGAATTCTCAAATCACTGACATGGTAATAAAGTGTGCCATCTGTCTGGAACACAGAAGAGAAAACCAAAGAGAACCGATGATTCCTTTCAGAGTACCTGAAAACCCATGGGAGATGGTTGCCACAGATTTGTTTACACTGGATAATTCCAATTATCTACTCATAGTTGATTACTATTCAAGATTCTTTGAAGTGGTCAAGCTACTGAATACCAAGAGTGCAACGATCATCACTCATACAAAGTCAATCTTCGCGAGACATGGGATACCGTCAGAAGTCATTAGTAACAATGGACACCAATATGCCTTTGGTGAATTCAAACTGTTCGCCGATAAGTGGGAATTCAAGCACACCACTGTTAGTCCTCTGAATCCACAAGCTAATGGTCAAGTGGAAAAGGCTGTTCAAACTGTGAAAAATCTCTTGATTAAAGCAAAGAAAGATGGCAAAGATCCGTATCTTAGTCTGCTGGAATACAGAAACACCCCTATTGATGGTATTGCATCTCCTGTTCAACTATTAATGAACAAAAGACTTCACACAAGGATACCCACCACAATGGCACAACTTCAGCCGAGAATCATTGAGCACAACAAAGTCAAGATGATGCTACATCTCAAACAAGAGAAACAAAAAATCCACTACGATCAACACGCAAAGTCTCTTCCTGAGATAAAGAAAGGGGATAGAATCAGAGTCAGGATGAAAGGACTTTAGAAATCTCGATAGTGATCGACACTGATGATGGAGGAGAATACCGCAGAAACAGAAGAATGCTCATCAAATCTCAAGACAGTCCATCAAATTCAAGTGAGCCATTCGACGATTTACAGTCAGTCCCACAGCTACCACCTCAGGATGAAACGGTAACCTCAACCACTCAGACCACCACTCCGAACACCACTCCGAACATCACTCCGAATATAACTCCAAGTACCACTTCGAACACCACCTGGAATACCATTTCCAGTACCACTTCGAGATCAACAGGACTACAAACAACTTCAAGAGGACGAATAGTTAGAAAACCTGCCAGATTTAATGACTATGTGGTGGACTAGGCATCAGCGTCAAGTTTTTTCGGCAGCATATCACAATTGAGATCTCCCAATACCAATATAGTCTCTTTCTCTTCAATCGCAGTAAGCTCTAATATTTTATCCATGTTGGTCTTAAAATTGTTAAAATCAGCATCTGGTGGTCGATAAACAGAACAAACCAACGCTTTACTTTTGTTTGGAAATGTTAATTCTAATCAAGTTGCTTCGATATCCTCATCGGCCATTAGCTTTTCGTATAGTGAATCGCTGTACCACATCCTCTCCGCGAGCCAGGGCGATCTGATCTTATAAGGTTGTATCCTTCAATTTTTAGTTCCGTATCGCTCCATTTAGGTCTAGCCAAGTTTCAGTTAGGCACAGTATGTCAAAAGGATTGTCAGTCAGTAGAATTTTAAATTCATCTAGGTGTTTCGTTAGACTTCTCACATTAAGGTGACCAATCTTTAAGCCTGGTTTACTAAGAATAGGATAGGACCAGCCTGGATTAGGTGAAACATCTCCAGCCAGAAGAAGCAAGTCAGCCAACAAGCAGTATTTCAAGAGCTTTCCAAGCATAACAAGCTTTTGCTTGTCAAGCCGTAGGTTTTGGTTTTGTCTCTACAAAGTTCTGTCGAGTCACTTTCGCCATATCTGGAATTTTCGGTGAAGATAATAATTCACCAACATACAAATCATTGCCCCACTGTTCCTCAGGTACTTCACAAAGTCTTAAGCCTTTGATTACGGTATAACAGATGAAGAATACGTACATGTTACGCCATACTGGGGTAAATAAATGCGGAGCGCTCGCACCTTCACTTCCTTCATTCCGCTTCACTTCATTCACTATGTCACCAATTATATTCAATGCAGTCGAGTTTCCATGTAAACATTAGAATTATTACTATGTAACGTACATTAATTTATGTGATTTATGCTGATTTATGCAAAACATTTCAGTCTTATATGTGTGCTGTTGCCGTTGGCATAATTATATTTATTTTCGCGCCATTTTACTGCCGGTCGCAAAGGCTCTTGGTAGATTTTGAGTTGTTATTAGATCGAGAACAGTTTCGCCTCAAGAACTATAGAAATAGCGTATTCATTACATTCAATTTATCGTATATCCAACGCCTACAAGCTCTATCGTTTGGATCAGTTATGTGAGTACTAGTTTATAACATTTTAGTTTGTTGTTGTAACCTTTAATTAAATGTTTCTTCAGTACTCGTACACTTGCTTAATGTAGAGCTTGTTATTTAGTGTATTATTTCCACATTTGTCGATATATAATTTAAGTACATGTATTTGGCTGTGTTTTATAAGCCTACTTGTATGTTTATTGTAGTTTACGGAATTCACAATACAATTGAACTGATTTGATTCGAGTGGTCTCATCGATCTTTTGTGCGTGGCTTTCAGTAAAATCATACCCATTCTGGCTTTATGACACCTTCTGTTGAAATACTTTAACTTAAGAGTCGCTACAGTAAAATAACTCCATCGTGATCTTTGGCTTGGATTTTATGCGATTTACTGAAAGAAAATCTGTCTGGTCAAATTATATTTTGGAGTACTTCGTGTAATTTGAACGAAGTGTTCTGAAGGAAGCATTGCATGTCACATGGTATATATAGTCTTTGGAAAATGGATACAAGTAAAGATACAGTTCAAAATGAAGTCGTACTAGACAACGTATGTTCCCTCTCAGAAGAAAGCAAAAATGTGGACATCAAGTCATCAGAATGTACAAACCAGTTTGTTCAAGATAGCCAAGAAGTTCCCACTACGCGTGAAAGAAAATTAACGCCTAAGGGGAGGTGTACTAACTAAAAATGTAGTGTCGTAACCGATCAGCTGCTCATGGAAAACTGCTAATGCAGATGAAAATGGTGAAAACTCTGTTGGAAAGATGTGCTCGTGTTGAAGAATTGGAGTATGCCAGAGATGTGCTAGATGAAGAAAAGGAAAAATTCAATGATGCTCATAACAGCTATGACCAAATAATAGAATCTATAGAGAGCAAGGATACGTCCTACAAGTGGTTCGATATACGTGATCGAGAGTATCACCAATGCAGGCTTAAAATGTGTGAACGAATACACACAATGGAAAGGGAAGCTGCTAGTAAGCCACCATCTGTGAAATCAAGCCGTTCAAGTAGAACATCGCATTCAGATAAATCAAAGAAGACAAGCATAACGTCTAAATCATCAAGTTCTTCAGCTCATTCAAGGAGGATCAGGGCAGCAGCTAAGGCTGCAAAGCTCGAAGTAGAAATGAAATTCCTTGTTAAAGAGACAGAATTTAAAAGACTTCAGATGATGAAAGAGATTGAAATGGCAAACGCAAAAGAGCATGCAATGATAAAGATTGAAGAAGAAAACAATGTCATGTTCACACCCGAAGCTTCAAATAAGATCACAAGTGAAAACCACATTGGTGAATATACAAAGCGTACAAGGGTGGTTGAAAACAACATCGAGCAAGGGCCTGGAATTGACACTCGTGCGAAGCAAGAAGTTACTAGCTATTTAAATACACATGGTAGGACATGTGAATTCACCACTCCAAGAGAACCCTGCAGCACGTACCAAAACAATAATATTCAGATTCCAAGATCTCAACCACAAATTGGTGGCATTCAACTTGGCGAAGCCACCTTGCAAGAAATGGTTAAACTGCAAATAAAGCAGACAGAATTAAGTGCTATGATCGCAGATCAACAACGGATCCAATCCTTACCTATACAAGAACCACCATCCTTTGATGGTAGTCTTTTCAACTATCCCATATTCACAAGAGCATTTGAAACCATTATCGAAGGACAACAAAAGATTGTATTTTTTGAATGGCCAATGATATCATTAAAGCCTTTGTTACCTTAAATACTGAAGATGGTTACCAAGAAGCAAAGAAACTCGTTGCACAGATATTTGGCGACCCTCGTCGCGTGTCTGATGCCTACAAAGTAAAATTGAAACGATGGCCACGAATAAGTGATGGCAGTAGCAAATAATTACAAGAACTTTCTGACTTTATTTTATGCTGCGAGGAAGCTGAAATCCATGAAGTTTATGGATGATTTAAATTCAACCGAACTCTTGAAGCACGTTAGTGCCAAGCTACCTTCGTATACTGGAGTGAAATGGTGCCGTTATGCTGTCGATACAAAAAGGAAAACTGAACGTTTAGTTGGATTCCATGACCTGGTTGTATTTGTGAAAGAAGAAGCTGACCTCGCTACAGAGCCTGAATTCTCCCCAACTGCTTTGGAGGAAGAACGCAACAAGATAAATAAGAAAGACGACAAGCCAAGGTTCTCCAATAAAGCCAAAACTAATGCCAACAGCTTTTCGACCTCCAAAGAGCATCTTAATGCCAAAATGCCACCGCAGACGAATATCTGCCCCTGTTGCTCCGAAACGCACCATTTAGATGATTGCCCTGAGATCAAGAAAAGAAACTTAAACGAAACGAAAGACCTTGTTAAGCTAAAAGGATTATGTTACGGATGTTTGGGTCGAGGACACCTGCCTAGGGATTGTAAAACTAAACTAACATGTAAAGAGTGCAAAAGGTCACACCCAACTGTCCTGCAATACGTATCCAAAGGAAAGAAAGACCAACAAGAGAAACGGCCAAAGGTAGACCCCGAAGACGTTGCCAGCAGCTGCGCCAGTGTTTGTCACTCTCCGAGGAGCAATGGATGTGTGACAAATTCAATGATCCTACCTGTTTTATTGCATCACAAGGACAACCCTGATCGTGAAGTCATGGTGTACGCCCTACTAGATGACGCAAGTGATACTACCTTCGTCGGAACAAAGGTTCTTCAAGACCTTGGCATCAAAGGACACGAGATTAGACAGAAGGTGGATGGTCTTGTGATCAGACGGATGGACAAGAAAGTCGACATAGTACTTCCCAAGACATATTCTAGAGATAGGATACCTTCTCTAAGAAACCAAATTCCCAGAGCAGAAACTTCAAACAAATGGGCCCACCTTAAGAAGATCGCTAAGAAGTGATATCCCTATCAGCCAAATGTGGATGTTGGCCTTTTAATTGGTTGCAATTGCCCGAGAGCAATCAAACCTCGAGAAGTGATCCTTGGAAAGGGCGGAGACCCCTATGCTGTTAGAACCCTCATGGGGTGGGGGATAATTGGTCCAGTTATTGGAGAAACTCAACCGGATGAAGAAGAGAAAGATCTCGCCACTTGTAACAGGATTATCACCCAGGAAATTAGTGGCACGGAGAACACTAATCACAGTTTTATCGTTCAGACACAAAGTAAAGAAGTTATAAGCCCTAACGCAGTTAAGAAAATGTTCGAGGTAGACTTTTCTGAACGGAACTCAGGCGAACAAGCTCTTTCCCAATAAGATAGAAGATTTATGGCTACAGCAGAAAATGGTATTCATCGCTGTGAAAACGCAATTTTTTTAAAAAATAAAATTTCTTTAAGAAAACCGAATCCTGAATTGCCAAATAACCGCGAGATGGCCTTACGACGCCTAAACCAGTTGAAGAAGAGATTCAAGAGAGATCAAATATATAAGGAGGATTATGTTAATTTTATGAACAACATCAAGAAAGGCCATGCCGAAAGAGTCATTACGAAAGACGTCCATAACAAAGATTCAATCAACAACCAAGTTTGGTTTATCCCGCACCACGGTGTGCACCACCCAAAGAAACCCCAAAAAATACGCGTGGTACAGGTATTTGATTGCTCGGCAGAGTTCAATGGTGAATCTTTGAATAAGCATTTGTTACAAGGTCCGGACCTAACAAATAGCTTGATAGGAGTGCTTAGCAGATTTAGAAAGGAACATGTAGCCTTCATTTGTGATATCGAAGCCATGTTTTACCAAGTGAAAGTGGATGAACAGCATCGAGACCTACTGCGTTTCTTTTGGTGGAAAGACGGCGATAAATCAAAGGATCCCGAAGAATTTACAATGACCGTGCACATATTTGAAGCAGCTTCTTCACCAGCCTGCGCCAGGAAGCTGCCGACTTCCTCCGCAAGGATTTTTATGTAGACGACGGGTTAAAATCTGTAGCTACAGTCGCAGAATCCGTAAACTTGCTACAAAACACGAAAGAAATGTGCAAGAGAGGAGGATTCACCGCCAACAAAAGGGAAATAATCGAAGCATTACCAGTGGAAGATAGAGCAAGAGTCAACCTGGATTGTGACACATTGCCAGTCGAGCGTGCACTGGGAGTGCAGTGGTGCATAGAGACTGACTCGTTGCAATTTCGGATAACCTTGAAAGATCGTCCGTGCACGAGAAGAGGGATTTTGTCGACAATCAGTTCCATATACGACCCGTTGGGTTTTCTGGCTCCAGTTCTCCTCGAAGGGAAATGTCTGCTTCAGCAACTTTGCAAGAACAACGCCGAGTGGGATGACCCTGTTCCCGATGCCGTGACATCTAGATGGGAGAAATGGAGAAATAAACTACTCCTTGTCGAAAGGTTATCGATCCCAAGATGCTACAAGCCAGCCAGCTTTGGTAATATTAGCAGTGTACAGTTACATCATTTCTCCGATGCCAGCAACCGTGGATATGGTCAGTGCTCATACCTAAGAATGGAGAATGACAAAGGTGATGTCAATTGTGACTTTGTGTTGGGTAAAGCAAGAGTGACGCCGCTGAAGCCTGTGACCATACCGAGACTTGAGCTCACAGCAGCCGTAGTATCAGTGAAGGTCAGCGAACAACTACAGAAAGACTTGGAGTATGGAACGATCGCGAGGAACATTTCTGGATAGACTGCAAAGTTGTCCTTGGATACATCACTAACGAATCCAGACGATTCAACGTGTTTGTCGCAAATCGTGTTCAGCAGATCCAAGAACGAATATCCCATGAACAATGGCATTATGTTGACACAAAATCGAACCCAGCTGACGATGCTTCTCGTGGCATTCCAATTCATAGGCTTATCAACGATTCGCGCTGGATCAAGGGTCCCGAGTTCTTGTGGAAGAGAGAGTCACAATGGCCGACTGCGTCTCCAAGTGTTGGACAACGTGGTGGATTCGAGCTCGTTCCTAATGATCCAGAAATCAAGAAAGCAGTAATGCTCGTCACAGAGATCGAATGATCTTTCCCCAGTTTTCTCTGTCGATTGGAGTATTTCTCCAACTGGCATCGAGCGAAAACAGCCATTGCTTGGTGCCATCGCTACATAGAGCAACTTAAGAGACGCATGAGTGAGGAATTGCCTAAAAGGAAAATGGTAACTCGTGCCACTCAGCGAGAAGAATCCCGACCATGCTTAACAGTAGAAGACCTCAAACAAGCCGAAGTTCACATTATCAGAGCCACCAAATTTAATGCCTTTGAAGACGAAATCTTGGGCGGCTTTCGGTTTTCGCGGCGGGCAGAACCTCTGGACTAAAGCATCAAATTATACAGACTTTATCAGCTGATTTCAAGCCGTAATTGTAGACTGCAGTGTTGACGGGCAAGAACAAACACAAATAAAGGTAAATAAATTAATAATTTCTCAAATAATGGCTAATAACAGTACAATGCGAGTCTGTGTTGAGCAATTAATTTGCCTTTTCTGCATAGTTTTTTTGGTTAGGGTTAGTAATTTGGCTAGGTTTAGGGTTAGGTTTAGGGTTTTGATGATATTAGGTTAGCATTTCGTCGTACGGCATACAAATTTTGAAACTATTTACAAATTCAGATCTTTAGAAATATATTGTTTTTCAAAATAAATTGGCATCACTGTGTTTTGCTAGCTTCTCGAGTGCCATTATAACTCGATAATCATACAAGACAAAGTTTTTTTATTTCTTTAATAAAATAACACCATTAACACTAAAGCCCATGAAAAATGCAGATTTAAGATGAAAATGTACTCAACGCTGCAGTTAAAACATTCTGTTGTGTTAGTACTTTGATTAGCCTTGTATCCATCCACTATCCAGGTATTCTTTGACTGATTTAAACTACGTCAAAAACGACAAAATCTACGCGAGGAACACGTCAGCTTATGCTTTATTGACTTATAATGACACGGTTTTTAAGCTCAATCAGACAGCGTGTTGTCACTCATTTACTTCCGATTATTTTATAATACCAGATATAATTGAATGGATGTGTCAGCTCAACCAACAAGCAGGTGAAGTGCACCCTTGATCAATGTGGTGATATAATTTACTGTAATGCATGCATGAATGTTGTGCTTTTAATTTTTGTATGGGCATAAAGGTATTTGTACATTTGAGCAGTGTAAACATGCATTGTACAGGTTTATAGATAGACCTACACATGTTATGCCACTTAGTGTTTCTGGGGAAACTTTTGTCCTTGGAGCAATGAAATATGATTCTGGACATGTAAATTAATTGAAAACAGCTTTATTCCCATGGAACTGAACCTGAGAGACTTTTTTTGAATAACATTATCTTGTAATCTATTATAAATAAGGGCTTCACTTTTGTAACTAATGTGTCATTTTGATAAAGGAGCAGGGTCCCGATACATTAAAAACTATAAGCAAATGTGTTCAGAGTTTTTTATAAACATGAACAGAAGAAGATATATATGCCGTAGAATCTGTTTATATGCCCTGGGATTATACAACTTACTTCCAAAGGGGTTTTGAGTGGGAGAGATTATAAACGGTATAGAAAAATGTTTCAAAATGCATAACATGCAAACTGTTGGCACTTTTTTACCCACGTTTTTGCTTAATAGACAATTAAGAAAAATGTAAGAACAGTAACAAATATTAACTAGAATTTATAATAATGTGAAAAATGATGCCCTGTATTATATATAGCAATACCTGCTACACACGTTATGTAGCAGCCTCAAAATTATTAATTGTTAGTAGTGAGATACAGAATGCTGCCATAACTTTTTATCTATTATTATTTACTTTTATTCTCTGATTTTTTGTTATTTTTGGGCTTAATTACCTTATATTAATCAGAAGGTATTTTCTATTAACAAACAGGGGGGAAATTAATAACTAGGATAAGCGGGATTGTACGGCATTTTATGATTGGTAGGTTGATGTATAGATCTCACTGTGTTAGGGGGAAATGTTAGGGATTGAACATGTATCAGCTCACTTGCAATAACGCATTAAGCATGAGGTAAAGGGCATGTCATCCTGAATGGGTTAAACAAGTACTGATATAATTTAGATAATACATAATGTTGTGCTCTGTTGCATAGGCTAGCATTATGTTAATTACTATTGGAATAAATATGACATGTGTTAATTATAATTATGATAGCAATTTAGAGCTGTCTTCCAGTGGAGTAAAATATTTATCAATAATATCTTATGCAGCTATATTTTATATTGCTATATATTGGTGTCTTACGCAGCAATATATATATCCTAGTGATCGGACCGATGGTAGTATTAATACCAGAGTGAGTAGTATTTATATTATATAGAGTGAAAAATTCAGTTTGAAATAAACTAACTATAATTAATTATAAAGATTGGCATTTACTTCCATAATCTCACTTTGATCTTTAGATATTAAGATTTGTTTGATATTTAAATGTCCTCACTTTGACATTATACGCTGCTGACTTATTGAAGAAGCCTGCATATATACAGTTTTGGGATTATGTAAGAAAATTACGAAAGTGTGTAATCCCATTCCCATGATATTAAACATACGAAGTTACTTACGTTTTGAGTGCTTTGATTTAATAATCCCAAAGATATATATATATATATACATGCTTTTTCAGTAAGTTATTATACAGTCCATTCGATTGGCAAATCAATGGGTTATCTATTTTTAAGTAAAATAACTAAGGACTACGCTATTACGGCGGGTGAGGGGTTGTTGCGTACACGTATTTCTAGTAGTTTGTTGTTGCAACCTTTAAATGTTTCTTCAGTACTCGTACACTTGTGATTTGATCCTACAGTTACAGAACACTCAATATGAATGTTGATGCTTAATGTACAGCTTGTTATTTAGTGTATTATATCCACATTTGTCGATATATAATTTAAGTACATGTATTTGGCTGTTTGATAAACCTACTTGTATGTTTATTGTAGTTAACGGAATTCACAATACAATTGAACTGATTTGATTCGAGTGGTCTCATCGATCTTTTGTGCGTGGCTTTCAGTAAAATCATACCCATTCTGGCTTTATGACACCTTCTGTTGCAATACTTTAACTTAAGAGTCGTGCCGCTACAGTAACAACATTTTTGAAAAGCTAACTGACACTAATTCATTATGAGTGTAGTTTTACTAACTTTTACATGATATTATGCCTTTGAGAAGCTCGAGTCGGTCAATATGGAATATTGTCATTTTCCGCGATTTTAGATTCGTGTACTAAAACGGCTCTAACTTTTTTTCAATTTCAGTCATATTTGCTGTACATATTGGCAATATCACAAGATAAGTTTTTGGTTATAGATGTTTTGATAGTATTACCCAGTGTATACAGGCTAGACCAGTTTTTCCTAGAAAATGTAGTGTTATTACGTCATTAACATGTTAATTTATGCTATATATATATATATTTCATTTTGGGCGAACCAAATATCAAAATTCTGAAAGCCCATCACATATCCTTTCAGAAAAGGTATAGCTTTCTATATAGTTCTAAATAATTGCTGAGAAAATAAATGGACGTTGACACTGCTCAATTTTCATTGATTTTGCACCGGTCAAGAATGAGTTGAAGGGACACTGCTTGTTAAAGGGACCTTCGAGCGCCAAAAACAAGTGTTGCTTAAATGATGTTCTTTGTCGCCTTACATGAGAGTGGGTATTAGAGTGGGTATTACATGAGAGTGGGTATTTTTGGTAAATTGAAGTCCGCCATTTTTGTTATTATTGCGTGGGCGGTCGCTCCTGTAGTGTTTACTCACACCAGTTGTAAAACATATACAAAACTAACTTTATCATTTTCTATATATGACTAATTTACATAACTACTTCAATTTAGATAACGGCATCAATGATTTACATAACTAACACTATTATAATCCCTCCTTTTCCTGTTAATATTTACCTATGCATTATAGCGTGTTTTTTCCAATTTTTTTTAACCTAATTTTATAAACCTATTTGAAATTATATAATAATATTAACGTACATAATATGCAAAACGTTCCGGTGCTTGGGGAACTCTCTGAGACCGCCGTAAAATATTTGCATCGCCATTGTGGCTTTCATTGTTACATTCATTATAGTCACTATGGTTTTCTTGATAGTTTTTTTGAACTATGTCTGCCGGTTCTTCTTCATACTTCTTCAAATGTGTGACGTTTCTTCGATACTGATTTCCCGTCGAGTCTCCACCATCACTTCACTTGTTATCAATTCCATTGTTATCAATTATTCTCAGAGGTGATTCATGGAATGTTGGTGACAATTTATCGACTTTTTCTTCCTCATTAGTACTTTATCTCCCCACTCTAACTCGCTCTCTTTCTCATTTCTCCGTAGATCTGCATAATCTTTTCCCTTCTGTTTCATTTCGTTGTGCATCTTGAACTTCCACCAACTCAGGAATCGCTGGGCAACCTTTACAGATGGGCAACCTATACAGATTTACCTTTACAGATTAAAGATTTAGATTTAAAGATTTAGAAATCTGCTGAAATAATCTACAATCACAAGCAGATAATTAATGTCCTGATGGCAACGGTCCCAATATATCTACCGCCAGATTCTGGCACGGTTTCTCTGGAAAGTTGGTTCTTTTCAACGGTTCTGGAAGACATGGCCGACTTACAAGTTGGCATCCGTGACATGTTTCACACCTCCGCTTCATGTCACCGTCCATACCCAGCCTTAAGACTTTACAGTGAAGTACGTCCCTGGTCTTCAAGGCACTAAGTGGTATGGCTCCCTCCTACCTGAGTGACCTACTGCAAGTAAAGACACTGGGTCGCTATGAGTTGCGTAGTAACAATCAACGTCTACTAAAGATTCCCCGCGTTTACTCCTGCAGCGCCAAAGATTTGGAACTATTTACCACTGTTCATTAGAAACAATGACTCGATTGGCATTTTTAAAACCAAATTAAAGACTTTTTTATTTCAAAAGGCTTTTGAACATTTTTAACACTGAGTTTGTATTTACTGTTATTGTTATTTTAGCACAATTTTGTAAAGCGCTCTTGAATATTTTATACATATAGCGCTATATAAGTTAATACAATTATTATTATTATTATAAGTGTCAGTCTCGAATTTCCAGAATTGTATTCATGGGACATGTTCTCTCTGGAAAAGGTATTGGTCCATCGGAAGAGAAAGTTAGAGCAGCCCTTGAGGAACGAGAGCCCACAACGACCTCCGAGGTTAGAATTTTCTTGGGACTAGTGAATTTTTGTGCGCGTTTCATCCCAGATCTGGCAGCGACTGTTGAGCCATTAAGGAGGATGACACGACACCTGAAGACCAGAAGAAGGCGTTCGAGATGGTAAAGAAGAAGATGGGAGACGCGGAGACCATATTTTGATGCAAGAGCTGCCACACAAATAGTAGCAGATGCGAGTGCTGTGGGACTTGGAGCCGTTCTGATACAACATCAAAAGGGAAAACACCGAGTTATTGCCTGCAAGTAGAAGTCTGGCGGACGTAGAGCGTAGGTATTCGAGACGGGGAAAGAGGCGTTAGCCCTCGTCTGGGCTTGCAAACGATTCCATTGATACCTTTATGGTATATCGTTCAAACTTGTTACTGACCACAGGCCATTAGAAGTTATCTATTCAAGAAAGTCGCGGCCGTCCGCAATAGAACGATGGGTCTTGAGGCTTCGGCCACCATACCTTCGACCGCAATCGGTGTTTGGACTTTACCACGTCTTGGTGCCCCTCGTGAGCCAAATCAACTACTCGCTTTCTAAACTTCTTTGGAACGACGATTCGTACGCCTCGCAGAACAAGTTTTCCAACTACACATAGCTCTGTACGTACTGCTTTAAACGCTGATGGTCACGAATCCCATGTATTATTATAAATACACCTTCTTAGTTGTGTTAATTCACCATCTTCTGCAGATTCCCTTTCCATTTATTTTATTGATATTGGAGTGGCATGCACTGCGACATGACCAACGTGCTCTTCAGCAACATTTTGCACAGCTCGAGACAGAGTATCAGCGATATTCTGTGGACCAGAAGCGCGATCTTGAATTCCACTCTAAAAGCAACGTGAAGCCAGTGAAGGAAAAGCAACGGGAAGCCAGTGAAGGTTTCTCAGCACTGGTGTAATGTGCGCGTACCTTGGAACAAGACAGACAACACAAGCAGCAGCATTCAACACTCTCTGTAAACGATCCATTTGGTATTGTGAAACCCCATATAACAACGAGTTACAGTAGTCCAAGTGTGTGGTCACAAATGCATGAATGAGCGTTTTGGTAGACTCCTCTGAAAGAAATTTCCTAATCTGTTTGATTTTGTAAAGCCCGTAAAAAGATTTGCTGCATACTTTTCCAATGTGTATATTCATGGACATGGATTCATCAAACCAAGCACCCAAATCACGCACCGAGCTAGTTGCCTCGATCTCCGAGGAGCCCACATGAATGTTACTGATGTTAACCTTGGCCAGCTGTTGACGAGATCCAATTATCATAAACTCTGTTTTTACCCTCATTTAACATGAGCTGGTGGTGAGCCATCCAACCTCTGATGTCAGAGATGCAATCTTCAATCGCTTTGACAGCTTTATCCTGGGACTCAGTTGAGCCAGGACGAAATGATATGTAGAGTTGAGTGTCGTCCGCATATCGCTGGACATTTGGCAAGTGGTTCTTTACAAAGTGGAACAGACGAGATGCGTACATTATAAATAATATAGGTCCTAGGCAACTTCCTTGAGGAACTCCACTAGGAAGATCGAAGTCCCGAGACTGCTGCTGCTCGATGACCACACGCTGTTTCCTACCAAATAAGAACGACTAAAGCCAAAAAAGAGCATTACTAGTGACACAAAAATCACTTTCCCAGGGGCGGATTCGGACAGGTTTGATCGGTTTATATAAACCTGTCATATTTTAAAAACCTTCTGTTCTAGTAATATACTTTAAAGCTGTAATTTAGAAATTTCTTTATCATTTTATATCATTTCTGACTTTATCATTATATTTTCAATTATAATTATAATTCGCCTTTTAATAAATATCCGGCGGTAATAACAATTTGCGTCTAGAAATTACATTCGAAAGTCAGGGCAGGTTGGTGAAACACGATCTCTTATGAAAGATGATCTCTTGCACAACACATGTTTTGCGATTCTCGCAAACCACTCGCAAATCACGCAAACCTATATTGATGAAGGCCCACGAGTCACAGCAAACCGGTCAGTGTTATCCCTGTGAGCGTACAAACCTGTCAAGATGCAATGCGATTGGTTGAATATCGCAGCAAACCGCTCACAAACCTGTCGGACGAGCTGCAGTCGAAGGAGGTTGGGGGATGAATTAACACCGTTGCCAAGTGATTGCGAAGGTTGCGAAACATTTCACGCACAGCTTTCTCTCATGGTTTCATGTTGATTAAAAAGGTTAATAAGGTTTTGTTTATTGCTCCTCTTTGGTAAGTTTTGTTTGTACACGCGTCTGGTCGTCTTCAGTTATGGTTTACTAGATATAGGGTAAAATATTTTCGTAGTGGAGCTCTGTATTATTCTAATACTACGGCGAGTCATTGTTCATCTTCGGTCATTCTCGACATCTCTGGATATATCGAGAAAAATCCTGCTCCTGATGTGAGGATTTAGTGAGAAGAACTGCACACAAACGATCTGCAATTACGATATCGCAAGTCAACGAAACCCCAAGCAAACGGATTGTATTGGTGGAAGAGAATTGCAACTCTAATGACATTGGATTGTATCGGTTTCCTAATGCACAAAATCTGTCTCATATTAAAAAATACAACGTAGGAAGCCTTTAATAAATTGTACTCTCCCTACATCCGTGAAGGATTTCACATACATGAACTGTAACATTTATGGCCAACACGGTTATTAAAGGATAGCAGAGTAGGCATTCGGACCCCCCCCCCCCTAGATAGTACATCACAACAAGCAAGCAACAAGAGGGCCGCTACGCAGGCAAGCAAACCTGTCAAGAAAAATGCTGTATCCGCCCCAGTTTCCAGTAAGTCGACCATGATGTTGTGATCGGTCGTATCAAAAGCTGCGCTCAGGTCCAGAAGAACCAGAAGAGTGACTTCTTGCTTGTCCATACTAAGAAGGATGTCATTTTGAACCCCTGAGTAAGGCAGTCTCTGTTGAATGATGTTGGCGATAGGAAGATTGATTAGTAGGTAGAGGTGCATGCTCAGAGCAGTGTCCAAGAAGCTGAGGAATGACAACTTTTCCAGCTATCTTAGAGACGATTGCTAACTGGTCGAAAGTTCATATTTATCAGTTCCAAGCCCAGCTTCTTGAGGAGGGGTACTATAAGCGCGACCTTCCAGTTTTCAGGGACGAAACCACTGTCAAGAGACGAGTTAATCATCTTGGTAATAATTGGCACAAGCACATCTTCACACTTCTTCACCAACCAAGTGGGAATCGGATCAATCTGACAACTGGCGTTAGATGACGAGCGAATAATTTCACGTACTTCGGCTTCAGAAACAGGAATAAAACTCTCAAGATTGACCAAAGGCGATGGAACAGAGAGGATCGGAGGTGAAATGTTAGAACGTGCAATGTCCTCTTTAATAAGAGTGATTTTGCGGTAGAAGTATTCTCCAAAACCATCAGCTAGCTGTCGTGGATTAGTGTAGGGCGGCAGAAGATTATCGGACCGCTCTTTACAGAAAGAGAGTTGACTACCCGGAAGAGCTTCTTCGAATCACCTGCACAGTCCTGAATTAGGTCATCGTAATGTTTCCTCTTAGTGTCCTTAAGAAGTGAACAGTGCTCATTACACACCGTCCGGTAGGCGAAAACATCAGAGGCCTGGATTTAAAGTGAGGCCCTCTTCTCGAAGACGTTCGAAAACCTCGGCTAGCCTCTTGTCGTGTTCCTCCATATTCCGACCATGGACGATGATATCATCGGATATGTTGTGAGCTCCCTCACATTCTTGACGAACCTACTGTATAATATGTTGGTATAGTTCCGGGGCTGATGTTATCCCAAACATCAACCTTTTATAGCGGAAAAGGCCTGCATGTGTGGTGAATGTTTATTCCCCGGGACGCTACATCCAATTCAATTTGATGATAACCACATTTTAGATCTAACTTACTGAACACTGCACTTTCATTCATCACTTTCAACTGTCGAGGAGGTGCTGGAGAGCACCTCGTCGACAGTTGGAATCGGATACCTCTCTCTCACTACAGCTTCATTGGCTCTCCTCATATCCACGCATAATCTTACATCTCCATCTGATTTAGGTACGACACATACTGGACTCACACAGGGTGTTGTTGGACCGTCCACTCTTTCAACCACATCTAACTTGATCAGCTCCCCCAGCTTCCCTTCGACCTTGCTTCTTACGCTGAAAGGAATTCTTCTCAGTTTCTGTGCCACAGGTGTAACCTCAGGATCTATGTGTATCTTGGCTTGATAACCCTTGAGTTTTCCTTAGAAGCATTGGGGATATTGGTCAGGTAATGATGTCTCCACGACGTTGGCTTGTGGTCCCAAGCTCAACACTCCAAAGTGTAAAGCTGTCTCTCGGCCCAAAAGAGTACGCCCTTTTCCAGCGATGACAATAAATTCTACCTCTTTACCGTCACACTGGATCTTTGATTTGAATACGCCAAGAGTGTCGAGTGGATACAGCTTTCTGATTTCCTTCCTCCACTCACACTTGATTCCTTGTCGTTTTAACGCGTCCTATGTATGTTTATCGACAATATTGCACGATGCTCGAGAATCAATACATTTCTTGTGGTTACTCTGCCCACGACGATATCAATAACCGCATTCGCCTTCGTCGACTTATACTTCTCATTTTTTCCACGGACCATAAATGCATATTCGCCGTCATCGTAGTCGAATCATACGCTTAACTTCCCGTTCAGTAGAAAGTTGTCTGACTTCACGATTTGCACTATGTCAGCTATTATCTCTTTCTGACTTGGTTCTACATACCGCTGCGAAGTGTCCAATCTTTTTACATTCATTGCAAGTCTCTTTAATGGCTGGGCAACTTTTATCTCGCGAAAAATGACCTTCTCGACCACAACGGTAGCACCTCAACTTGTTTTTTTTCGACCGGCTTCCTCCCTTTTCCATCTCGGCGACGCAATTTTCCATTTCGGCGTAAACGGTCGTTACCATCCCAGCTCTCATAGAATGTTGGGTAAGCGGAGTGAAATTCCTCGTGGTCCCAAGGTTCCCGCACACTTTATTTCGCGGTTCCTCCTGTTCTTTCATAATATTTCTATCTAAAAAGCGAACAAGCACCTATATGGCGAGTTCTTTGAAAAAAACAAATTTAAACAAACTCGAAACAATCAAGAGGCAGATTTGGAGCAAGTCTATGAAATAGTGTGTAAGTTGTCTAACGTTTCGAGCGGCCCTTCGTCAGTAAGTGAAATAATAACTGAGTGATTATTTCACTTTATGTTTCACTCTCTGACGAAGAGCCTTCGCTCGAAACGTTAGACAACCCACACGCTATTTCGGCAGTACCCCAAACTTTTTATACATTTTGATTTGTATTTGTACACTGCCTACGTAGCACAACACGTTTTATCACTTATTTAAAAGCATCTATGACTAGTAAGTGACTTTACGAATGTACTATGGCAAATGCAGAAATGCTTAACTGCATTTATGGTTATACAGTATATTACGGTGGTCGATATATGCCGAATGCGCATATAATAGTTTCAGTCGACAAATATATTTTGTCGGTCGACAAATATATTTTGTCAGTCCACAAATGTACTTTGAAACCTCGCAGCATACGTTGTTGCGATTGATATTTCGAAATCCCGAATACAGGTAACATCGTTTGCCTTTTGGAAAGTATCTATACATATACGTTGTGACTATCGATCACAAAATCGAATTTACTGGTCCAGGATTGACAGTTTGCCATGTATAATTTCTTCTGCATGAACGACTTCTCCTGTATACTAAATATTGACATATTTTGAATTTCATGACGAACATGTCACCGCACCAAACAAAGTATGCGGGAAAACCTTGGGACCACGAGGAATTTCACTCCGCTTACCCAGCATTCTATATGAGAGATGAGATGGTAACGACGCTTCAGGATGGCAACGACCGTTTACGAAAGGGAAAATTGCCTCGGCGACCTACGTTGTTGATTGCCATACCACGGTTGTTGATTTCATGGTTTGCTGACTTTGCCCCTTCCATTCTTCTAGCTTGAAGATCAGCCGCTTCCATTGATCGAGCAAAATTCTGCACTTAATTCGTCTAACGTTAAACTTTTCCCCCTTTCCAGTAATTTTCTTTTCAGCCCATTTGATTTACATTTGTCGATAACTTGATCTCGAATATGTTCACTTTTATTTTCACCAATGTCACAGTTATCGGCTTGCCGAATTAATCGTATTATTATTACATTGAGTCGGTTTCCTTTGATGTACCGCGGGATGTTGCGCCATTAGCCATTAGCCATACATCCCGATAAGATAAGATAAGATAAGATAAGATAAGATAAGATAAGATAAGATAAGATAAGATAAGATAAGATAAGATAAGATAAGATAAGATAAGATAAGATAAGATAAGATAAGATAAGATAAGATAAGATAAGATAAGATAAGATAAGATAAGATAAGATAAGATAAGATAAGATAAGATAAGATAAGATAAGATAAGATAAGATAAGATAAGATAAGATAAGATAAGATAAGATAAGATAAGATAAGATAAGATAAGATAAGATAAGATAAGATAAGATAAGATAAGATAAGATAAGATAAGATAAGATAAGATAAGATAAGATAAGATAAGATAAGATAAGATAAGATAAGATAAGATAAGATAAGATAAGATAAGATAAGATAAGATAAGATAGATAAGATAAGATAAGATAAGATAAGATAAGATAAGATAAGATAAGATAAGATAAGATAAGATAAGATAAGATAAGATAAGATAAGATAAGATAAGATAAGATAAGATAAGATAAGATAAGATAAGATAAGATAAGATAAGATAAGATAAGATAAGATAAGATAAGATAAGATAAGATAAGATAAGATAAGATAAGATAAGATAAGATAAGATAAGATAAGATAAGATAAGATAAGATAAGATAAGATAAGATAAGATAAGATAAGATAAGATAAGATAAGATAAGATAAGATAAGATAAGATAAGATAAGATAAGATAAGATAAGATAAGATAAGATAAGATAAGATAAGATAAGATAAGATAAGATAAGATAAGATAAGATAAGATAAGATAAGATAAGATAAGATAAGATAAGATAAGATAAGATAAGATAAGATAAGATAAGATAAGATAAGATAAGATAAGATAAGATAAGATAAGATAAGATAAGATAAGATAAGATAAGATAAGATAAGATAAGATAAGATAAGATAAGATAAGATAAGATAAGATAAGATAAGATAAGATAAGATAAGATAAGATAAGATAAGATAAGATAAGATAAGATAAGATAAGATAAGATAAGATAAGATAAGATAAGATAAGATAAGATAAGATAAGATAAGATAAGATAAGATAAGATAAGATAAGATAAGAAAGATAAGATAAGATAAGATAAGATAAGATAAGATAAGATAAGATAAGATAAGATAAGATAAGATAAGATAAGATAAGATAAGATAAGATAAGATAAGATAAGATAAGATAAGATAAGATAAGATAAGATAAGATAAGATAAGATAAGATAAGATAAGATAAGATAAGATAAGATAAGATAAGATAAGATAAGATAAGATAAGATAAGATAAGATAAGATAAGATAAGATAAGATAAGATAAGATAAGATAAGATAAGATAAGATAAGATAAGATAAGATAAGATAAGATAAGATAAGATAAGATAAGATAAGATAAGATAAGATAAGATAAGATAAGATAAACGAAGATAAGATAAACGAAGATAAGATAAACGAAGATAAGATAAACGAAGATAAGATAAACGAAGATAAGATAAACGAAGATAAGATAAACGAAGATAAGATAAACGAAGATAAGATAAACGAAGATAAGATAAACGAAGATAAGATAAACGAAGATAAGATAAACGAAGATAAGATAAACGAAGATAAGATAAACGAAGATAAGAAACGAAGATAAGAAACGAAGATAAGAAACGAAGATAAGAAACGAAGATAAGAAACGAAGATAAGAAACGAAGATAAGAAACGAAGATAAGAAACGAAGATAAGAAACGAAGATAAGAAACGAAGATAAGAAACGAAGATAAGAAACGAAGATAAGAAACGAAGATAAGAAACGAAGATAAGAAACGAAGATAAGAAACGAAGATAAGAAACGAAGATAAGAAACGAAGATAAGAAACGAAGATAAGAAACGAAGATAAGAAACGAAGATAAGAAACGAAGATAAGAAACGAAGATAAGAAACGAAGATAAGAAACGAAGATAAGAAACGAAGATAAGAAACGAAGATAAGAAACGAAGATAAGAAACGAAGATAAGAAACGAAGATAAGAAACGAAGATAAGAAACGAAGATAAGAAACGAAGATAAGAAACGAAGATAAGAAACGAAGATAAGAAACGAAGATAAGAAACGAAGATAAGAAACGAAGATAAGAAACGAAGATAAGAAACGAAGATAAGAAACGAAGATAAGAAACGAAGATAAGAAACGAAGATAAGAAACGAAGATAAGAAACGAAGATAAGAAACGAAGATAAGAAACGAAGATAAGAAACGAAGATAAGAAACGAAGATAAGAAACGAAGATAAGAAACGAAGATAAGAAACGAAGATAAGAAACGAAGATAAGAAACGAAGATAAGAAACGAAGATAAGAAACGAAGATAAGAAACGAAGATAAGAAACGAAGATAAGAAACGAAGATAAGAAACGAAGATAAGAAACGAAGATAAGAAACGAAGATAAGAAACGAAGATAAGAAACGAAGATAAGAAACGAAGATAAGAAACGAAGATAAGAAACGAAGATAAGAAACGAAGATAAGAAACGAAGATAAGAAACGAAGATAAGAAACGAAGATAAGAAACGAAGATAAGAAACGAAGATAAGAAACGAAGATAAGAAACGAAGATAAGAAACGAAGATAAGAAACGAAGATAAGAAACGAAGATAAGAAACGAAGATAAGAAACGAAGATAAGAAACGAAGATAAGAAACGAAGATAAGAAACGAAGATAAGAAACGAAGATAAGAAACGAAGATAAGAAACGAAGATAAGAAACGAAGATAAGAAACGAAGATAAGAAACGAAGATAAGAAACGAAGATAAGAAACGAAGATAAGAAACGAAGATAAGAAACGAAGATAAGAAACGAAGATAAGAAACGAAGATAAGAAACGAAGATAAGAAACGAAGATAAGAAACGAAGATAAGAAACGAAGATAAGAAACGAAGATAAGAAACGAAGATAAGAAACGAAGATAAGAAACGAAGATAAGAAACGAAGATAAGAAACGAAGATAAGAAACGAAGATAAGAAACGAAGATAAGAAACGAAGATAAGAAACGAAGATAAGAAACGAAGATAAGAAACGAAGATAAGAAACGAAGATAAGAAACGAAGATAAGAAACGAAGATAAGAAACGAAGATAAGAAACGAAGATAAGAAACGAAGATAAGAAACGAAGATAAGAAACGAAGATAAGAAACGAAGATAAGAAACGAAGATAAGAAACGAAGATAAGAAACGAAGATAAGAAACGAAGATAAGAAACGAAGATAAGAAACGAAGATAAGAAACGAAGATAAGAAACGAAGATAAGAAACGAAGATAAGAAACGAAGATAAGAAACGAAGATAAGAAACGAAGATAAGAAACGAAGATAAGAAACGAAGATAAGAAACGAAGATAAGAAACGAAGATAAGAAACGAAGATAAGAAACGAAGATAAGAAACGAAGATAAGAAACGAAGATAAGAAACGAAGATAAGAAACGAAGATAAGAAACGAAGATAAGAAACGAAGATAAGAAACGAAGATAAGAAACGAAGATAAGAAACGAAGATAAGAAACGAAGATAAGAAACGAAGATAAGAAACGAAGATAAGAAACGAAGATAAGAAACGAAGATAAGAAACGAAGATAAGAAACGAAGATAAGAAACGAAGATAAGAAACGAAGATAAGAAACGAAGATAAGAAACGAAGATAAGAAACGAAGATAAGAAACGAAGATAAGAAACGAAGATAAGAAACGAAGATAAGAAACGAAGATAAGAAACGAAGATAAGAAACGAAGATAAGAAACGAAGATAAGAAACGAAGATAAGAAACGAAGATAAGAAACGAAGATAAGAAACGAAGATAAGAAACGAAGATAAGAAACGAAGATAAGAAACGAAGATAAGAAACGAAGATAAGAAACGAAGATAAGAAACGAAGATAAGAAACGAAGATAAGAAACGAAGATAAGAAACGAAGATAAGAAACGAAGATAAGAAACGAAGATAAGAAACGAAGATAAGAAACGAAGATAAGAAACGAAGATAAGAAACGAAGATAAGAAACGAAGATAAGAAACGAAGATAAGAAACGAAGATAAGAAACGAAGATAAGAAACGAAGATAAGAAACGAAGATAAGAAACGAAGATAAGAAACGAAGATAAGAAACGAAGATAAGAAACGAAGATAAGAAACGAAGATAAGAAACGAAGATAAGAAACGAAGATAAGAAACGAAGATAAGAAACGAAGATAAGAAACGAAGATAAGAAACGAAGATAAGAAACGAAGATAAGAAACGAAGATAAGAAACGAAGATAAGAAACGAAGATAAGAAACGAAGATAAGAAACGAAGATAAGAAACGAAGATAAGAAACGAAGATAAGAAACGAAGATAAGAAACGAAGATAAGAAACGAAGATAAGAAACGAAGATAAGAAACGAAGATAAGAAACGAAGATAAGAAACGAAGATAAGAAACGAAGATAAGAAACGAAGATAAGAAACGAAGATAAGAAACGAAGATAAGAAACGAAGATAAGAAACGAAGATAAGAAACGAAGATAAGAAACGAAGATAAGAAACGAAGATAAGAAACGAAGATAAGAAACGAAGATAAGAAACGAAGATAAGAAACGAAGATAAGAAACGAAGATAAGAAACGAAGATAAGAAACGAAGATAAGAAACGAAGATAAGAAACGAAGATAAGAAACGAAGATAAGAAACGAAGATAAGAAACGAAGATAAGAAACGAAGATAAGAAACGAAGATAAGAAACGAAGATAAGAAACGAAGATAAGAAACGAAGATAAGAAACGAAGATAAGAAACGAAGATAAGAAACGAAGATAAGAAACGAAGATAAGAAACGAAGATAAGAAACGAAGATAAGAAACGAAGATAAGAAACGAAGATAAGAAACGAAGAAAAGAAACGAAGAAAAGAAACGAAGAAAAGAAACGAAGAAAAAACATTTGTCCAAGGTGGACAACATCGACAAAACTTTGTTGGAAACCTCCTCAATGTAATAATAAATCAGATAAACACATCGAACGTCGGGATTTACGCGATATACAGCCCTCGGACGCTACGCGTCCTCGGTGTTTATCTATTACTTACAAACTGATCGACCGTTTCAGCACTTTCTTGGCTCATTTGTCGGAACTCGTGTCGTTCGAACGCACATTTACTTGAGGGATGAAGTGAGCGTCCAACGTTCGCATCGCCTTCTCGTATTCGTCTGCTTCGTCGTCTTCTCCACTTGGCCCGGGATCTTCTAAGGTTAAATACACTTGAACATCCATGCCCGCTGAATGAAGAAACAATGCTTTCTTTTGTTTCGGGTTCGTGACTCTCTTGCCGTCTATAAAGTATTGAAACGTTGTTTTCCACCGCTTCCACCTTGGTCCTCGCTGGTGCTATCTCCAGTGCAGTCAAACGCCATTATTATTCCTATTTCCAAGCTTACCGCCATCCTCGTCGCCAAATGTAGTGTTTACTCACACCAGTTGTAAAACATATACAAAACTAACTTTATTATTTTCTATATATGACTAATTTACATAACTACTCCAATTTTCATCAATGCACTATAGCTTCCATTAAACACAATGAAAAAAAATCCTTCACAACAGTATGAATAGAAATCCTGCACAATTGACTAACACCACGCTATTGTCATGCTATTGTGAAGTGTTTCTTTGTATAGTGTTTCTATATTTAACAATTAGACAACTAGTCCGAGTTGTCTAGCAGCGTGTAGTCAACGAAGGCGAAGCCCTGAGTTGACTATTCGCTCATAGACAATGAGGACGAGTTGTCTAAGTGTTTTAGTAGAAACAAATTAGGGACTATTACAAATCATGAATTCTCAAAAAATTATCCAAAAACTCATCTGAAACCTCCACATAACGAGAGTTTACTGCCATTGTTTTGAGCGCATGGTCTATCACGAATAGACGACGGTTGAGTAGCCAATCAGAATGCAGCATGGTCAGTTTCTAGTACACTCCATGGCGTCAAAAAATTAATGGAAAGAACGCATTTGCTCGCAATCACAACAAAAGTGGCGACCTTCAATTTACCAAAAATACAAGAAATAAAACCAAATTTCTATAAAACTAAAAATATTAGAAGAAAACTAATGCCCATTCTCATGTAAGGCTATACGAAGAACTTTCATTTAAGCAACTCTTGTTTGGGGGTGCATTGTCGCTTTAGCTCTAACCGTAAGATTTCATACCTCAGTAGCTATGGACGTAAAATCGACGTCGTAGCGGAAGCTCGTGCAGTTGTCGTTGCAGCCTGTGATATTCAAAGAGCTGGTACAGATTACGTCTTCGTCTTTTACCTTGGCGGCGGAAAACACCGGTGCGTAAACATACCAAGATTGCGGCAAAGTTGTGAGAAACAGCAAGAGCCATTGAACGTGTTGAAAACGAGAGAAATCACCGACCCTCTTCAATAAATCATCAAACATGAACACCATATTTAGTTGCTAGATCTGAGTTACCTCACGCCACTATCTTACGTGTCTATATGTTCTGATAACGAGTGTGTTGTTATCTTGTTTATGTTGATAAATGTGTGCTGATGTGAGGCGTGGACTTGAGTTTATCGTTTTTGTATCTACTGCGCATGCGCGCAGTATATATATATATTGTTGTCGTGTGAGTAAGTAAGAAAGTAAGTAACAATAGAATACTTTCGGAGCCAATCAAGACGTAGAAGAATGAAACGACAAGTTACGACCGATAGCCGATCAGTATCTTGAAGTTGACAAATCGCAGATTTAGTATTTCAATATGAATTGTAATCAATTTGCAAGAGTGATCTACCACGTCGATGAAAGTGAGATGTTCCGGAATCGAGCAGATTGAGCTTCGTCTTCATGACAAAAGTGAGCCACCTTGTGGAACACAAAAGCTCAAGGATATAAATGAATCGCAGTTGGAAAAGTTTACCGAGACCTGTAAACCCGCAAACCATTGCAAATATTCTCTCCAAGATCATACACAGATGAGAGATTAATCATGAAGACCGACAGGGAATAATATTATGCTGTGTTGACAATCCCGTGAAACTCCGTATTAATATCATTATGAAACATTGTGTTTTTGTCCGATTTAAATCAATTCTATATCGAAATGATCACTCGAATCTGGCGAATCGAACGCTGTAGGCGTTCCAAATATTCTCTCCAAAATCATACACAGATCAGATATCAATCATGAAGACGGAATGGACAGCCGAAGGACAGGGAAATATTATGGTGTGTTGACAAATATAATATTTATCGTTATGAAACATTGTGTTTTTCTCCGATTTAAATCAATTCTATATCGAAATGATCACTTGAATCTGGCGAATCGAACGCTGTAGGTTTCGTCTACTTAAAATGTAAAGATCAGATGTTATATGAGAAAATGTGTAAGCGATTAAAGCGAGACTCGTCTTTAAAATCAAAGGACATGGCTTCAAGATCTATTCGTCGTTTACCCGATGATTTAATGCTTTTATGTCCATTAAACCTGGTGAAGCCCAGTATATGTCTTTTGGTAAAGCAAATATTACTTATGGCTTTAACCTTACAGTATGTCGCGCGGAGTGACTTTTAAGGCGCAGACAGGGCTACAGAATTTTATGGGTTCAGGCCTTATTCACGTTACGACTTGCGTTGGAGGACTGACGTATTCCTTGTCTTGTAGCTTTCGGGCAGAACTAATGCCCTTGAGACGGGGGAGTGTGCCGCGTTTTGGTGCGGGCGGTTGGGGTGGACGGCGGCCTTTATAGGGGTTGCCCAATGTAACATCCCCTTTGCCTAGCAAAGCAATTGTTTAATTGCGCGATGGAGGTTGCTTTTGGTGAAGCAAATTACCTGTAGTTGTTTTATATATCGCTTCTGGTGAAGCAATTGTTAATGCGATTATCAGTTTCACGTTTGTGAATTGGGTGGTACAAAGTGCTTTAGGTGAAGCAGTTGCTTTTGGTGAAGCAAACCTATTTGTGGTTATTTAATATATTCCTTTTGACAAGGGAAACAATGCTGATTGGCGTTCATCGGTTTCACGTTTGCGTGATGAAGCGTTTTCATAGTCGTGCATGTATTTTAACAGATTACAGGGTATCAACATGATAATTACCTCGATTTTACAGTTAATTGATTCTCACTTTGATTGTCCTATTGGACCCACAGTTAATCCCGTGACTCTAGTCTGCAGCTCTGAAGTGTGCGTTTGCGCGAGACAGGAATCAGTATTCATGCACCGGCAGAATTATCACTGTATTTTCTTAATCTAGTGGCATGTGACACGAAACTGATTTGATTTAAAGATAAAATAATAGTTCTACTACTGGATTAGTATTTATTTTACGTAAAAACTAGTGTCACGAAGTACTTATTATATATAATGTCTGGGATTTTGGATGACTTCGATGGAGGCTAAATTTCACCAAGAACCCATTGTACCTTCATTTGTTGCCTACACTTATAAATTCAGGTATGTTGAAGTTATTTATCTTACGCTTATATCTTACAAGTTTCGTTAAAATCGGAGTTGATAATTTGGCGATATCATGGCTGAAATCTGACCCTTTTCAACGCTTAACAACTTACCAGTTTAACTTGCAATATTTTGTAAAAATGCAAACAAGACGTCTTGTTTTGATATCTAGTATTATCTAGTATCCATGTGATTCTATATCTTAACTTTCGTGACTGTTAAAAGAAAATGAATGTAATTTCTAAACATAGTCCCCGCTTTAATTGATTTATTATAATATGAATAGGCGAACGTATATGCTTAGCGCATTATATGTTAAAACTTTGTCAACACTGTAAAAACTCCTCGTAGGATAGATAACACATACTCTTTTCATATTTCGTAAAAAAAAACCCAGATTGGAATTGATAATTTTATGATTTTGATAATGAAACCCGATTTACGATGTGGAAGCAAGATTTTCTTCTATCGAACATCTACCTGCTGTTGTACATGGCGTTTACAAACTCATGCCAAAGATTTAAAATATATATCTCGCGTCACGATTTTTATGTTGTTTATGTCGTGAGCAAGTTGATAGTCGCTGTGAAGATTTATATATTTTTTTAAATCTTTCTGTTGTAAAAAATGTGCGATATCTATGGGAAAAGAAGTGTCTCAGACACATATCCAACGTCAAGTAAACGAGCTAAATCCTCAGAAAAGTTTTCTTCAATTGGCCAAAGCACAGTTGCTTTACAAGGCAAGCAATGGGAAAACGAAAGGGACCAACCAGTAACTGAAATTGGATCTGGTGTGTTGAAAAAACCCCCATCGCCAATACAAAACAACGGAAAAATTGTTTTGCAGCCAGAAGAACTTCTCTATTCATTAGTTAAAATTTCAACACCACATGACAGCATTAATTTTGTGAAAGGATACTCTGCCGAAAAGTTCTCAAGTATATCAAGAGGAGTTTACGATGTGCATGGAATTAACTTTGATTGCATAACATTACGAAACTATTTTTATCGATCTATCAACAACATAACAACAGGTCTGGGGAAATATAATGATTACTTAGATGGAAATGTTATTCCATGAATGTATCAAGAATTGTTACAACCCACAAATCAATTCTAGTTAACCTACTTCTCGATCCAAAGTCCGCCAGCGCTCAAAGTTATCAAGATTTACGCAATAGTCTTGAGTTGGAATCCCTCTCTGTGTTAAACGAAAGTCAAGTGTCAAATAGTCTTGCTTGGAAGATTGGTAATGTCAGTGCTACCATCGCGAATAAATTCCCCATGGAAAGTTATTGCAAACATAAAAGAATCTAAAGTGCATCTATATTATTTGGGTAACAGTCCAGTTATTGCAGAATACGAAGTCAGTGTGTCAGCAGATGGTAGCTATCACTTCATTATTGGGGGAAAGCCTGGAATAGTAAATCTGGATTATAATGCTATGCCTAAAGCAATTAATGCTCTACATGACTTGTATTCATTCATGTGGGCTCTTGAAAAATATCATTTATGCAATGGGGTTTCTTTGGAAAACTATCAAGATCTACCTGACAATGTACTACTTAAGAGTAATGAGGTAACCATATTTCACACCATCAATAGGGAAGCTGCTGCATTTGTCGTACAAATACCATATAATTATCAACAAAAAGTTATCAGATCCACAAAATGTTCCAAGTTAATTCTTGATGCTGTAAGTTGCGAATCCTGCTCCAAGACAAACGATTATATGCGAACAATGAAGTCACGAAGCCAAGAAATTAATGATACTTCTTCTAAATTTACACGGTTGGATTATATGACTAAGGATGAACTTATTGAAAATAGTAGACAAATGGCCGAAAATTTACATGGATTGCAGGTTAAGTCAAAGAGGCTTGTAGAATACCAAAAAAAAAAAAAATAGATGAGCACAGTAGGACACTCTGATTTCAGAATGCTGTTTCAACAGTTATATACTGGCTTAATTAAACAAAGCTGCAGAAAAACATGATAACAATGTTTGCCATTGGGAAAATTGTGATGCAGAAAAAGAGTTTCAATCAGCTGAGTTACTTTTCAAACACATAAAGACATTTCACATTACAGCAGTGATTGATGTGGCACCTATTAACAGACAATATACTTGCAAGTGGATTGGTTGCAACAAAATGTTTTCAAAAAGCATCTACTTGAATCTCATATTATTGAACACACAGGGTGTGAGTCAGATACATTTTTTTAATGCTTCTGAAAGATCAAGCCAAAGCCTTAAATATTCCTTCAAGACAAATGCGGTGGCATCCTCTGATTTTGAAATGGTGTCTTTGATTGTGATTTAGAATCACATTCTATATACTCTGAGCTAAGAGAGTCTGGTTTTTAAAACTTCCCAGTGGAAGAACTCTGTCAGATTACAAAAATTTCTGCTCAGAAAAATCTGGTTGGCAAATATCAGTTCTCGAAGGCATGAGAGCAATCTACAGTCAGCAAAATATGTCTGATGTAGGAAGATTAGGAGGTCTTCTTTTTGATGAAGTAAAAATTAAAGAAGGATTGCTGTTTGATCCATTATCCTGGGAATTAATTGGATTCACTGACTTGGAATGTGACAATGATGATACTGAAAATATTTCAATACACCAGCTGTACAAGGAAAACTTGCAACACATGTTCTTCAGTTCTATTTCAAAAGTATTTTTTCTCCTTTTCACTACCCTCGTGGTTACTTTTTAACTAGAGGGATTTCTGCCCATAATTTGAACAGGGTTTTTTGGCAGGGAGTTGGATTGCTTCACTGTTATGATTTCACAGTTATTATTGCTTGTTGTGATGGAGCCGCAGAAAACAGAGCATTTATGGTTATGAATAAGTGTAGTGATGTGGAAAGCAAAACAAATAATCCATTTTCAAACTGTCCATTGTTCTTTATGTCTGACGCACCTCATCTACTTAAAAAACTTCGAAATAACCTATACAACAATGGCTACAAGGATCAGTCTGCACGATATACAAGGTGTTTGCTATTGAATTCAACAAACATCCTTTGGGACCATATTTAATCAGTTTATTTAAGGGACAAACGAAGACATTTATTTTCAACAGAAATAAGAAGTTCACATGTTAACCTAGACAACCTCAGTAAAATGCGTGTCAAACTAGCTGTCCAAGTTTTGAATTCTAAAACACGAGAGGATATGGAAAAATATGAATCAAATGCTACAACATCAACACAAAAATTTATCAAAAACTGTGAGACTTTATGGAATGTTTTTAATGACAAAAAACCGCTCTCTTCATTAATGGATTCACGAATTAAGGACCTGCAGAACGTTCTGGAGTTCTTCAAAAATTGGAGGAATAAACTTTCTTTACTTTTCCCTTTAAAAGCTGAGAGAGCATCTCATTTCATAACTTGGCAAACCATGTTTGATTTACAGGTAAATCTTAAATGACCAATTGTTTTACTTAATTACCTTTTCTGGATAATAATAATAATAATAATAATAATTATTATTATTATTATTATACAGGTTAACCTTGTCAGCAGCTAACAGTTCATATTTTACATAATATTCAGCCATGATATACTCTAACAATAGATCACTGGCATCTTTGATAAATGGCATTGATCTACTGTTATTCCCTTTTTAATTCCTTCTCGGCCTAATTTTGACATAATAAAACTGAATTAATAAAATTGAATGGGCTTGTTTCACCCCCCCCCCCCCCCCATGTGACCCGGGCGTCTGCTTCAATGTGATTGGTTAAGATCACTAATTGAAGAATCACTAATTGAGAATCAATAAGATCCCTAATTGAGAATCAAAACATAATATCTGCTTGATTGATCTCCATTCTTATTGTTATTACATTTTTTCTGCCATCAAACGTTAACTGACCAATTACAGTAAGGCATGATGTCACATTAGGGTAACATACCAACATTTCCACATGATAGCAAAAATAGTAGCCTGTGTACAGCCCGAATATACACCTGTAATTCAGTCTGTGAAAACTCGCATGATAGCTTGTCGACCCCCCGCCGAGCTTCTCAGATCTAAGAAGTAGATTTTGATTGTCCAAATCACAACTCTCTGTCTTATTGCACTTACAATTGGTTCTCTGGGAATTCTTGTGAGATCAAATAATCCAATCAAATAAACAATTATGAATGATATGAGTATTAAACCACTCAAAATCTACTTCTCAGATGTGAGAAGCTCAGTGGGGGGTCGACAAGCTATTGTGCGGATTTTCACAATCTGAATTACAGGTGTATATTCAGTGTACATACTGGTGTATATCCAGGTCCCAATCATTTCCTGTTTTCACCACTGAGCTCCAATTATTAACAAATGTTTTTCCTACTTTTTAGATTTCTATTGATGGGTTCAAAGATTTGGTGAAATACATCAACAGTTCCGAGTTCACAAGTCTCTATGGAAGTCATTACATTGTTCCTAAGAGGCTAAATCAGGACATTGTTAAGTCATTTTTCTCTCTGCAAAGGCAGGCATGTGGTGTTTCAAATAACATGAGTGCTTATACATATGGTTACAATGTAAATAGTAGAATTAGTTATTCTGCAGCTCGTCTAATTTCTAAAAAACAAACCAATGTTCACCAAATTGATGATTCAGTTAACCTTGGTGAAATACAAGAGTCACAAAGTCTTCCAAAGAGGGATAATGTCCAAGGTATTTTTTGTAATAAGATGTGGTCAGTGCATCTTTGAGGCCTTCCATATTCCATAACACCTGTGCTATGACCAACAAAGTCACCATTTCAACTATATATAAGGTAGAGAATAGTATATAATTATTTATCAATAAATTAAATCCTTGTTAAATTATCAAAGGTAATATCATTTCTTTCATTCCAAATAATAATATATTGTGCCAGTTTTGAAATATACAATGTAGTATTCAAATAATATATATCCTTGGTCAAATTAAAAATAGATTTATCATTGTTGTTTTTAAGTTGTTCTGATGTTTTATTTACCAAGGATTTTCCACTATATATGAAAAACCAGGAACACCGGAAGACTGGAACATCGGACTTCCGGACTTCCGGTGTTCCAGTGTTCCTGGTTTCACTGCATGCCGTTGTAAAAACGTTGGGGGTAAACGAAGCTACTGGTTTAGTCTGGTTGTACACTCCCCTGTCAACATCGTAGCTTCACTAATTGATTTCGAGAAGTAATATAATACACAAAGGGTATAAAAGGATCATCCGCATAAACGTATTAATTTGAGGTAAGTTTTGGAAGCATTTAAATTGAAGTATAACGTTTTAATATTTGCTAATTCGGACTCGTCTTTAATACGACTGATCGTCATCGAGCCATAGTTGTATTATGTCTATATAATACAACTACAAATTGTATTCTAGTTGTATTATATTATTGTATAATACAATACAAATTGTTTATTGTCCTAATCAAACCGAGTTTTCTACAAAATAATTATTTAAATTGCGTAAATTGCGCCGTGTCTGGCTATTTAAATTATTATTATTATATTTATATTATATTATATTTATATTATATTATATTATATTATATTTTTATAATATATTTATATTATATTATTTATATTATATTATATTATTTTAAATTATTATCTGTCTGGCCATTTAAATTATGTAAATTGCGCCGTGTCTTGATGCATAGTTTTTAGGCTCTGTATTTTACTAATTTAAAGTGTTCTTTTGGTCTTCTGTCGCTATCAAACGTCACAAACAATCCCATATCATCTAGGGAAACTAGATATGTTGGTTTATTCAAGAAATATTCACTGCGAAATTCGTACAAGTCGTTTGTAATTATATTTGCCATTTCAAGTTAAAGATGTTGACGTTACTGTTTTGCAGATTAATGAAGATCTAAAGAAGGTCGCAGCATGGTGCTGCCATAATAGCCTCCTGATAAATCCTAACAAAACCAAAGTATTGTTTCTAGGAACACGCCAGATGCTGCAAAGGGTCCCTGTAGGATGAGTTGTCACCAGTTCCCTCTGCCAAAGACCTTGGGATACAAGTGGACACGACATTGAGTTACGATGAACATATTACGAACACTGTTTCTGCCTGCATAGCTGGCTTAAGTCAGATCAACAGAGTTAAACATATTTTCGACTCCGGGACTTTGCTTAAAGTTATCAACGCGTTGGTGTTCAGCAAACTATACTATTGCTCTTCTGTTTGGTCGAACACGTCTAAGAAAAACATCCATAAGTTACAAAGTGTGCAAAATTTCGCGGCAAGAATTATAACTGGGACCAGAAAGTATGACCATGTGACACCCGTCCTTAAGCAATTAAACTGGCTGCTTCTCAGCTATATGCTGTCTTTTAGAGATGGTATTTTAGCTTTCAAGTGTGTAAAGGGACTAGCTCCAGACTATCTAGTAGATAGGTGTACGACACGCTCCACAATCCACGCTATGAATACTCGAAATAAGGATAAACTAAACATCCCAGCCTATATAAGTCTTCCTGCGGTCAGCGAACATTCTTATATCGTGCAGTGTCCTTGTGGAATTCGCTTCCTAGTAGTCTCACGGAAAACATGAACATCTTCAAATTCAAAATAGAACTCAAAATATATCTTTTTGAACAATTTATCGAATCTTCGAATCTTCGAATTACTAATTGTTAAGTAGTAATTAGTTTTAATACTAGTTTTAATATTAGTATTAGTTTTAATAGAATATAGATTATTTAGATGATTTTTATCACTGCAAATTGGCCCTGAAAAGCCCGGAAAGGGAGTGTTAATAAAGTTATTATTATTATTTACAATATCCATGATTATGTGAATGCACACTTACCGCTTCAGGAAACCGGACTGATGATGTACCTGTACGAACTGTTTCTATAATGGCCGTGACTTGCTTTGCCTTCTTTTTCCCTTGAAAGGCAGTTTGCCCGATAGCTTTCAAAATCTTTGCTAACTCCTTTCCCAACCTCGTACCCAGGGTCTTACCTCCGCTCCCCCGACCACCCCCCCCCCCCCCCCTCCCCCGACCACCCCACCCCCCCGCTGCGGAAAGACCCTGGTATCGGCTGGTCACGTGATTCCCAGAATCTGGGTAAAAACTAAATTTGTATGCTAGGGTGGGGGTAGTTAAAACATTTTTTGTCACTTCCAACGTGCAGTCATAAATAAATATTAATTACAACACTCAAGAACATGTGCTCAAAGGACAAAGGTCTTTTCCTGCGATGACTTCAAAGGAAACACCAAAGAAAGTTTATAAATCAAAGCGATTTACTGCGGATTTGTCGTCTTGCCGCCTCTGTCGGGCTGTATTAGATCCGAAGCGTTGCAAAAACCTTTTTAGGCAGTCAAATTTGCAACTTTTACGAAGTGCCGAAGTGCTTTGTGGCAGTGTTTTATCTCGAGATGATACTCTTCCCAATCGCGTATGTCGTCCGTGCGAAAGAAGGTTAAATAACGCCAATGACTTCAGAAAGGTTATATTAGAAACCCAAGATTTCTTGCGACAACGCGACCATGAAGCCAGTGACCGAGTGAAGCGATGCGTCGAAGTATCGCCGTCAATTTCAAGACCACCAAAGTCTCGTATAAAAACTATAGGCACTTCGTCTTCTAGCGGAGTTGGACCACGGGTTGGCCTAAACTTTGATTCCTGTCAGGATTTATCAGCGCAGCAGAGTGCGCATTTTCCAGAGGTAAGATATTATAAAATAATAATATATTTATAACTCGGTATCGACATTCTGTCAGTCTGACTTTCCCGTG
The DNA here is from genome assembly GCA_035772405.1 of Chrysogorgia sp. JL179-B06. Lineage (NCBI taxonomy): Eukaryota > Metazoa > Cnidaria > Anthozoa > Scleralcyonacea > Chrysogorgiidae > Chrysogorgia > Chrysogorgia sp. JL179-B06. The sequence goes on along the minus strand of JAYKKM010000063.1, from coordinate 238,387 downwards.
GTGACAAGATAAATAATTGTGCTGCGCAAACCACTTTAATATTTATATATCTGGTTTACGCAACTCTTCTTGGGTATTTATATTCTATATTTTAATATGAAGTACTCAAACAATACCAAGAAGTGTAATAAAATTGCTACACTCACTCGTTCGACCAAACACCCTTTCCTGTCCAAGTCAGTTTATTATTTTATTCTGGCAAACGCCAGACGATTTTATTCACCTCAGGGAAAGCCCTCTGGCAGGAACGAGTTAACATACTTGCTCTTGTCTGTATTAAAATGAACTCAATTTATAAATAATCTTTGTGTTGTCTTTTTACTGCCATCTTATACAGATAATTTTTAGTTAGTAAAGTAGTTTATATCCAAACAGTTTGCTGTGCATATTATTGCAAAACAAATTTAGCTGTTGATACTAGGGTACATGTACAATATCTGTTACAGCTATGATATCATGGCTGTTACAGCCTGTTGGTACCAAACTGACTGCTACAGCCTATTGACAACAGGCTGTAACAGATCTGTTGAGCCAACAGTGCTGTTACTGTGTTACATCCTGTTGTCATCAGATACAACCAGACTGTTGATGAGCCAACAGTGATGTTACAGCCTGTTGTCATCGTATAGCTGTTACAAGGATGCATGGCTAAATTATCCTGTGACATACCTACATGCTGTTAAAGAATGTGCATTTTTTGGTGTGTATACAATCAACCCTTTAAGTCTTAGAGAATGATTCCTTTTAAAATATTATTTACTGATTCATTATTACAGACCGATACTCAAGACATAAGTCAAGAAACATTTTCTGATGAAGAACGGAACACGTTAAAAGAGGCAGTTTCCAAAGGTTCAACTGAGGACATAATAAAAACAATCATTCAAATACCATTGATTTACCACCCATTACACCAAAAGATGTTAAACAATGTCAATGAAGAGTTAACAGAAATTGCAAGAAGAACCAACCCATCTGTTTTAAGGGATAGATCATTTGGAGGTTTATGTGAATATAATTGGATGTCCGAGGTGCATAAAGAGCTATTAACAAGATGCCCGACTGTTGCAGGAATTTTATCAAGAATGCTAGACTGTTCATCAATCCCAATGCCAAGTGGCAGGCAACTTGCACCAATTTGTTTAATTTATGGCATCATCATGTTCATAAGGTGCCATGAGCTGAGCAGAATTCAAAGAATGAACACAATACTACTCACAGATGGGAAAGCGTCAATGAATGTATGTATAAAAATAGAAGTAAATAAACTAGATGGTGGCAGGGGTGGCGTACTGTCTGAATTTTTTGTAGGGGGTGTCAACCAGTTGTTAAGAACCCTTACCTCATTTTAGGCCAAAATATGTGATTCAATTTTCATACTCTATTCTTATTAGAGAGGGGCACTTATTAGAGAGGGGCACTTAGTAGAGAGTGGTGCTTATTAGAGGGTGCTTATTAGAGAGGGATGCTTATTAGAGAGGGATGCTTATTAGAGAGGGGTGCTTATTAGAGAGGAGTGCTTATTAGAGAGGGGTGCTCATGAGAGGGGCGCATATTAGAGAGGCTCATATTAGAGAGGCTGTGCTTATTCAATTTCCTAAACAAATCACCATATTTTACCTCTTAATTAAAGAGGGACACTTATTAGACGGGGAAGCTTAGTACAAAATGGCTCTAAAGGGGGTGTTGAATAAAAGGGAGGCACTTATTTTAGTGCAATTAACAAAAGAGAAAATTCATGGTATTATTGAAATCAGTAGTGCAGTAGACTGTGATTTAATTTCAAAGTAATCACATGTTGTACATGTGCATTAATTATGTGCATGGGAAAATTGCATTGATTTGCTATTAGGATAAACATGTCAATCATACTGGCAAATACAACTTTATACTGCTTTATAAAATAAATGTAATGCTCAAAAATATGATTCAAACATTTGTGGTGGTTTATTTGTCCAAGTCAAATCATTTAGCGAAAAGAGACCAGCGAAAAAAGGCTGCAACAGGAAAATTTCATTGTGTGCAATTAGATATAAATAAACATGCATGCATCTGTATTACATGTATGCAAGGTACCATGTGATTGCTTTGAAATTCACTTTTAGTTAATAAAACTGTCACTAAGTCTATGAAAGCAACAAAAAATAACACTTGTCTCACTCTACTGATTTCAATATTATATAGTACCTTATTTCAAACCTATCTGCTCATATTAGTTAGAGTCAATCCGCACACTGACAGTGATATATATGTTTCTAAGAACATTTTCGTTAAACTTAACATTTGGTTGCATGATGTGCCATTATTACTACAATACTAATGTATATATTATAATGTTCAGACTAAAAGGCATAAGAATTTCAGACCAAAACTATATCTCGATTAACCCCCCCCCCCCCCCCCCCCCCCCCCCCCCCCCCCCCCCAGTGACTTCTATTTGACATTTGATCTATAATATTTACATGCATCATATAGATTAAAATAAGGACCAGGCCTGGTTTGTGGTGCTAAAACCTTGATGCTGATGGTTAACCTATTACCGCCTGGATACTTTCCTTTGACAAGTACATTAAAGTAATAATAAAAACTTATTTTTTAATTGTTTAGTTGATCAACCATCTTAACAAGTATGGTATTTGTTTAAGTGCCTCAAAAAAATATGTTGTACTGGATGAGATAGGAACCCACTTCCTGGATCATGCTGTGGAGTTGCTAAAATCTGGGAAGAAGTTTGTTTTTGTTTTAGACAATATAGATTGGGACGAAAAGGTCCATGACATGAGGCAAACTCATCAAAACAAGAGTGTGCATGCTGTTTACACAAGCATGGTGTTCAACAGAGTACCACATGACCACTTACCTGATAATGGGCCACAAGCTAATATTAAAACTTGTGACTTTAAAGCAATTGTCACATTAAGTGGTGGAGAGATTGACTTGATAAGATGCCGATACACAACAATTATTGCGCGTGTTATTTTGGAACACTTTCCCCATTTTCAAGCCTTCAAGCAGTATATATCCACATCTACAAGTTGTGAATATTTGGAATCTACTTCCTTGAGGTCAGAGGTCATCACCATGCCTGTTATGATGAAGGATGAGAAAGTTTATTCTGATTGTGTTGCTATTTTGGACCAGTTGGAAGAGTGGACGCATGATCTACATTATGCTGCTGGTCTGTGTGTAGATGAACAACCCCTACAACCTGAAAACCAGCATCCAGCACTGATGCCATCCCAGGCTGATCAGCCAAGATCCCACATCCCTCCAGTTGCAACACAGACAGATCCCTTGAAGGGGGTAAAGATCCCTTGTTTTGGTGATCAGCTCACACGAGTCAGGCTTGCTGGGGCAAGACACCTCCGAGCTGGTTGTCATACAGCAAAAGAGCGACTTGATCACCTGTACCCTTACCGAATTGTTGGCTGGCACACAAAGCGAAGTTATCTGAAGGTATGTACAATGTATATTCTGTTGAACACTCTATCTATTAAAGTGTCTATCTCACGTAATCTGAGTTATCCTGAGCAAAATTGCAATAATTATATCTCCTCAGCCAAACTTGATGTACTTTTTTGCTGACAAAGTTATAGGACGTGACGTCATATACTATACCTTTTGGTGGCAAGACACAAAAGAAAACTGATTTAATTGACTGGTGTGGCGTCGCGTCCTGTAACTTTGACAGCAAAAAAGTCTATGAAGTTGACATTTTTATATATTGCAATTTTGCTCAGGATAACTCATAGAATATGTAAAATCCCCACATGTGAGATAGACACTTTAAACATTTCACTCCTAAACACAACATTTGGAGAGTTTATTATTTTACTCTGGCTGACGATTTTACTTGTTAAGTGGAGAGCTCCCAGAAGTTGGGAATGGAAGGGTTAAACTGCAGGATGATACAGACTATTTTACTTGTCAAGGGAGAATCACGAGGTGTGAATGTATTAAACTTATTTCTGTTTTTGTTTACCGTAGTCAGTATTTTCAAGGCTTTACAAGAACTCTGGAAGAGAGAAGGGCACACTGAGGTATTTCAGAGAGACATTAAGTAGAAGAAATGTGACACTAGATGTAAAGCACTTTGAAGATTGCGAACAACTTTTTACAAGTGTGGGTAAATGTTTTATCATTGAAGCACTTCTAGAATTTTTCAAGATGGATGATCCAAAGCAGTCCCCAAAGCAAAACCAGCTTATCTTTCCACAAGGTGCCAATGGTGATCAAAAGAAGGAATTGATAACAAATATCATCAACAAATTTGTAGACACATACATCATGCTAGCCAATGACAACAGTGATGATGTAGATATGTCTGGTTGTGATGGTATATTTAATTATTCAATTAATTTAGTGAAGTCAGCTTTGGTGCTAATGGATTTCAATGATGCTGTAGCAACTGGAAATGGTGATCACCTGGCAACACTTCAGAAACAGATGCTCCCACACTTTTTCTCTGTTCCTGGATTTAATGCCTATGCTATAGAGATGCTGGTTAGCACTGTCCAAAACCAAGTTCTTTTGTCTCCAGCTGAAGCACATCAATGCAAGTGGGCTGCTATGATAAATTGGAAAGGGGGGAAGAACAAAAATATTGAAATTGACTTACTACAAGAGAACAGAAATAAGGACATAAAAGGAATGATTCAACAGATGGGAGCAAACAAAACAGAAAAGTCAATTACAAGGATGAGTAAAGCATCTGGAGGTGTGAGAACAATTGTTGAGACATTTGAAACTGGAGTTTCTATTAAGCCAAAGTCCAGTGCCCACTCACACAAGTCATCTGAAGATGACGAATGTAAAATCATTTCAGATTTGAGAAAGCTGCAGCCTTTTAATGCAAGTCCTGGAAGATCACATAATTCGTAAATATTTCTTCCAATCCATTAGATAATTTGGGTGAACAAAAGTTTGAAACATGGCTAACTAAGCACCAGAAGAATATGGCTGTACATTTCCCTGATTTGGGTGAAAGTGAAGATGCTGTAGGTGCTGACGTTTCAAGCAATTAACATAATTGTATGCACACCAACCTCGTACCCAGGTTCTTACCTTCGCACGGTCCCCTGCTGAGGATTTAATTGACTAGTATGACATCACCCTGTAAATCTGACAGCAAAAACGTTCATGAAGATGACATTTTATAAGATGACATTTATTTAGATGATATATTGCAATTTTGCTCAGGGCAATTCATTGATGTAAAATCCTCACACATGAGATGGGCACTTTAATTAACAACAAAGCATTGAAGAGGGTTCTGAAAAAAAGTGAAGGTGAAGGTTGGGGTCTATTTTGAATATCAACAAAAGATGTTTGCTTTGTCATTTAAAGTTATTTTATTATTTTAAGCAATAATTATATATTTGCATCATAGCAAAAATTTATAATAAAAAACACTGATGTTCAACGACATAATATTATTGCTTAAAGTCTTAAAGATGCTGTCCAGTCTGTTCTGCACATGTGTGATATTTCAAACGTTGAGGACACACAAACTTTAACGGAATAGATTTGCAACAGTTCGAAAGCGAGTATTCGTTAAAGGTGGCGAAGGCACGAGTGGTAGTTTGATATATTAACAACATTTAGGAACCAAACAGCTTATTATGACACGCTTTTTCGGCGGAAAAGCTCAAGCGTGTGAAAAAAATCCGCTATACTTCATGTTCAATGTTTATATAATGCAATGTAAACAAACGATGTAAACAGAAACGTGGACATGCGCAGAACGGACTGGACGGCACCTTTAAACTTCAAAGTCAAACCGAATGTTCTTTTATATCCAATCTACCATGCCACATTGCAATATTGTATAGGAAATTGATTAAGCATGTCTCTTGGTTTATCTATAGAAAATGTTGGTTTTATTAAATTCACAATAACGTGGTAGATATCCAACTTGCTCAATCAAATGCCTATAGATGATGATAATGTTGCTGCACGATAATATTTTACATTGAACATGCAAGATCATCCGGCTTGACTATAAAATATTAGTGATACATGGAAATAAATCAATTGTCTTAACTCAAATTTAAAGATGCAAGTTCTGCAGTGCAAGTAAAGCATTTGCACTTCTTATGGCAAACACTGCAACAAAGGTGTGTGGGGATAATGGGTTGAATGTCTTCAGGTTCAGTGTCGAGTGCTCTTAATAATAAGTACCTAAGACAGTCGTCTTCATTCTGGCAAAATTCTCTCATCAACTCTTGCATTCCAGGTGTGTTTTTGGCAATATCGTGATTGTTATAATATAAAACTGCATTAGAGAGTATACCATCTCGCCCTGCTCGACCAGTTTCTTGAAAGTAGGCTTGCATGGTGCGAGGAGGACCAATGTGTATGACAGTGCGTATACATCGAATATCAACTCCCATTCCCAATGCTACTGTTGCAAATACAATTCTAACATTGCTACGAGATGAACACAGTTGCTTTAGGATTTGATCTTTCATTGCAGTTGTTTGAGGTGAGTGAAACTGAGCAAACAACCTGTTCTCAGGAATAGGTGAAGATCCTTGAGGATAATATTGATTGCAACCCAAAACAAATTCAAAAAGCTTACAAGCAAATCCACACAATCGCAGTGGAATATAAATTATTGTTAATGGATAGCAGATGTTCTCTTCTACCAAACGTTCAGCAATAGGAGTAAGAATATTTGTTATTGCGTCCATATCCTGCCCAGATCTAAACATTTTTTGGTAAAAAATGTTGGTGCGGTCAGGATTCCCAATAACTTCAGCCCATTTCTTTAAGCCCAAAGATTCTTTTATTGCCGTTCGGTCGTTTTTTGTTCGCTGTTGCAGTCATAACAAGCAGAGGGACATCGTGAAAGGTAGCGCACAATACAGACAAATTACCATAGTCCACTCGGAAATCTTTGCCCCTACAAACCCGATATAAAGACAGTACACATTAAAAATAATTCGCGATCACTTTGCCTTGGACAAATCGTATGGACAAATTTATAAAGAAATATTAGTTGCGGTAGTATATATTAAACAAAGAAATATCTAAACAGTACTATAAAATATAAATTGCCACTTACCAATCCAAAATGCAGTGCGCTTCATCAACAACAATGGCACACACGTTGTCCTGATACGGTTTACTTCGCATTAAACTAAGTCCATATTTACAAGAAACTAATGACTCGGGGTGAGCGAACACAATATTATAAAATCCGCTTTCCAGCTTCCTCTTATCACAAAGATGTAGATCACATACTAGCTCTGGTTCTTCGACTTCATCTCCAAAATTCTCAGGTTCTGAATATTTGACGTCGAGGACAGACGCTCGAATACCACTCAAACTTAAGCGTGAAATCTGGTTAGTAATCAACGCATTTAATGGCGATACAACAATTATTACTGAGGTAATGGCAGTATTTCGCAAAATGCCGTACTTCTTTGCGAATAATAAAGCAGGAAGAAGGTGAAATACCAAGGATTTTCCGTAGCCAGTTGGTAGAATTGCCAGAACGTCCAAGTTTAAAAAGATTTTCTCCAAACAAATCACTTGCTTAGGTTTCAATATAACTTCGCTGTATAAACTGGTTAAAATAGCAAACTCCAAACAAGAATAGAAAGTACCACACTTCGAGTTTTTCAACATGGCGAACAATCGAGGATTTGAAAACAATAATTATGCAAATCATACCACCCCTCCCTAAAGGGAAAAAATTACATCCAGATTCTGGGAATCACGTGACCAGCCGATACCAGGGTCTTTCCGCAGCGGGGGGGGGGGGGGGGGCGGTCGGGGGAGCGGAGGTAAGACCCTGGGTACGAGGTTGCTCCTTTCCCTGTAGCTGATTTAAAACGCGTGTTTGCTCCGATAGTGTCAACGTGTTGAGATTGAACGCTTTCCGGACATTCAAATTCAGCTCGCAATTTTGTAATTTCGTCATCGGTTTTTTTTCCAGGGATGGACGAGGTTGGATTTGAACTTTGTTTTCTTATCTGTTGTCGTAAGGCTAAACTGTTTTTATTTGGCTTAAGTCCCTCTTTTTCTCTTATGATTTGCTGTTTGGATTTAACAAAAAATGTGACAATCCTTTGTAGTACCACAATTGATGCCTTCAAGTCGGAGTTTGGAACCAAAGTCGTCCACTTTTGTCTTAATCCTTATTTTTGGCCAAGTGCGACAAGCATTGCAAAATAACTTCGCCCCTGTGGGTAATGATGTTTTTTGGATTGAGTAAGTCCTCGACCAAATTGTGAAGGTAAGTAAAAAAAGATGTGACATGTTCATAAACACTAAATCTGAAAGTGTTGTCGAGCTGCTTCACGTCCTCTTCCAAAAGAGATATGACGGCCAAAGCAGACAACTTATCTGCATATATAATCCAGGATTGATCTTCGTCCTTCTCTTTGAAGGTAATTCATTTTGGCCTTTCATGATCACATCTCTGGTTCTCTTTATAGCCCAGCCAGCGTGGTCCCTTATAGTTTTACATTCGCTTTCGTCATGACAGATTGCAGAAGATGTACACCATTCATTTTTAGGTGTACGGGTTTCTTCAAATTTACTACAGTTACTATTGATGCTGGTATAATTTGCCGACCAAAAATGCTGTAAAATCTGTTGGAGGATTGTTTTTGAAGCATCATGAGATAGTTCTGCGTCGTTGTCGTGGCAGAAAACCAGGTTCTCCCATGAATTTTGTAGATCGATATATTGGAGGCCACTAGATCGTTTGCTAGCAAATGTCTTCTCAAGTTTCACAGCTCTTTGTTGTGGGTTTTTTTCATTTTCAACTTCCAGAAAACAAACTTGAACCAAGTTTAAGACACACCGAATAAATTCTTGTACGACATTAAATTTGCTCGGATTCAACACCGTTGTTAACGCCAAGGTAATGACTCTTTGTTCATCCGTCAACTTCGTACGATAGATTTTTGCAAAGGTTTGGAGAAAAGACTTTAAATTCTCAATTGACAGACCAGAACAGACAGTAGATGTATCAACCGAGAAGTTGTAAAGCTCTGAAGAAACAATTTCACCATCCGTATCGTCTAGCAAACTCAAGTTAGAGACCTCATCTAAATCAAATTTTTGTTTTTCCATTTTTGTTTTTCCGATATCTGTTTTTACAGTGATTTTTATCCTGTGTTTTTATAACCCCAAACATAAATCTTACTTATTGCGTGATATAGCGTGATATTATAAACAAACGTTACAGTCAAACCGTAAAAATCAGAAAGCAACCTATGTTTACATTCAGAGTGAGAACCACTGACCGAAAAATGACATTAGTCGTCACCAGTCCCCGCATCACACGTCGATCAGCGAATTACCTGGCGTTGCACCGCCCTATATATAAGCGCCCTGGTCTTCACACGAAAGAAAACGAAGCACGCTACGTATGCTGACGACAGTGCGCGTGATTCAATTTGAACTGTAGTCGCTGTCGACCACTGACCTATATATAACTGGACTGCGGGTACCCCTCAGAAAAATGTCCCCAAAATGTTTTTCAAGATGGCCGATTTATGGTCCTATTCATGGTAGCGACCACTGACCACTGACCTTTTAGGGTTTTAAACACTGGATATCCATATAATCAAAGCAATTGTTAAAACCATACAGGTAGAAAACATTTGTTATGTCCAGCGAAATTACTTTACTTAGTATTTATATATACAAGAACGTATTGTAGGCGAATAAAAAAGCAACTGCATTCAGTTGCTTTCTTCAAAAAACTCACAACATTTTTTAAAAGCAAAGAAATTTACTGAATAATTTTTTCATACACTTTGAAGAAGTTTTATTGTCTTTTACATAGAATTCGATAACATTTACTAGCTTTAAACAAACCATTCTTGCGATAAAAAAGCACGCAAAATTAAAAATAACAGCTTGGCCGTAAAATCACAGCCGAAGAATCTGGTGAGCTATCGAGTAGCACATTTTGTTGAATTAGTGAACTAAATACTAAACAAATAACCTGGTCAACATTCCCGTTTTTATACCACAGAATAACGAAGAAAATATTATAAATGAAAGAAATACATACAACCAACAAAAAACATGAAACTGCATGCACTGACCGAACTGAAAAACGCTATGATACATCTTTTAAAAAGAATTCATTAGTTCTTCTTCGTCATCAGATATTCCTGTTACAGTATTTAAATTTGATATATTTGTGCTAAAATTCACTGATCTTTTGCCTTGCTTTACTCCTGCAAAACCTTCAAAACTGGTAAACAACTCCAAATATGGAGTTATCACCCTTTTACCTTTGATTTTCCTTTGCGGACGACTGGCTAAATATTTCTCAAACTAATCCAAATCTCCTCCTAATTGTTATCAACTTGTTGGTGTATGCTTAAAAAATTAGGCACCTCAGTGTCGGTGAATATACTTATTCTGTGCAGCAGTATAAATCGGATGAACAGTGATAACAGTTCAGTTTTTAAATTCCGGTCAGTGGTCGTCCCCATGAAAAAGACCCATATTTCCGCCATTTTGTTGGGGACACTTTCCGTAACATAAAGTTAATAGGAGCACGCAGTCCAGTTATATATAGGTCAGTGATGTCGACACACGCGCCATGATTTTGCTCTAAATAATCCACGTTATCCTTTTTGTTTGTTTGGTTCTTCGCGGGGTTCGTCATACCGAGGAGAACCTAGTGGCCTTATTACGTATCGCAACGGATCTTCTTTTTTTTTAAATTAATAGTTTTTTGTTCATAGTGGTAATATATGTAGTAGGCTTTATCTTATAATAAAACTGTGATTAGTTTTATAAGTAAAATTAACATTATATTGTTGTAAGAGCATTGAGACTATTGTATAATGCTCCTAATACGTCTTTATTATTATTATTATTATTATTATTATTATTATTATTATTATTATAAACAAAGCGATCATTCTCTAATCCCTCTATTATTACTGGTGATGACTATCGTCCTGATCTAATAATTTTGACCAAAGACAATTTTCTGTATATACTCGAACTAACCGTCGGATATGAGACTAACCTAAGAAAAAATATACAGCGCAAACACTCAAAATAAAAAGAGATGATCACAGAACAAAAGAAAAAATTCCAGTCGGTAAAGTTCGTAAATCTCTCAATCAGTGCACTCGGTGTTTTTGAAAAAGAATCTTCAGTTTTTATAGAAATGTTGGAACGTTTGAACTCAGACAAGGCTCATGTTAAATATATCATTAGGAAAATCATTAATATTGCAATAAGGACGACATACTACGTTTTATGTTCTAGAAACAAGGATTGGACGAATCCAGATTTAATGAACTTCTAGTATCTTACTTTTTATATCATATATTTATGTAAATGTGTAGTGTAATATATAACCATTATAGTATTATCAAGTAACCAATTGTAAATTACCTTTAACAGTGAGATTTGCAGTTGTAAGTATATAAAAAAATTCAATAAAGTTTTCATTATATATTTGCTTACGCTTCATTAAACTGATTTGGTCATTCAAACTTTGTATTTATACTTATTTCGTCCCGTATTGGTACATCCTTAGACAGTAGTTTGCTGATTACATTTCCTTGGCGGACCTTGGAAGTGCTTAAATCACACCAACATCAAACCGTTATTGCAATGCAATGCATGTGGGCAGCATCTAGGACAAATATACCTCGTGTTTATTTATATTATAGGGGAAACTCCGTGACATAACCACTCCCGACATCTGTTTCTCGATTACTTGACTTTTATTTATGTTTTATTTATACTCAATTCGTCGTGATAATTTTTGACGGATTTAATAATTAACCTTTGTATTCTATCTCGCTCCGTATCGGGATCATCAGTAATCGATACCCTTTGCCCGTGTTTTACCGACGACATTCCTTAATTAACCTATTATCTGTCTATTGTTTACGTAACATTCGTTCAATACGATTAAGCGTCTCGTTTACTCCACTTATACCGCAAACCTCTCTTGCCGCATTACGCGGTCACGCAGACAAGCGAACACAAAAGAATACCTTTTTCTCCTATTGCTACAGGTTTCGCATGATCAAGAGTTTGATGCAGCAGTTCACGATGCCATGCGCTCAAAACCACACATTCATTGGTGTTCATCCTCGTCGGATAGCTTGGTCCCTTACGGTCCTTTACCACCATTGGAATGGGTCGCCTCGGGCAAAATTCTCGCTTCCCCAGCCTCGCTTTGTTTTCGAGATCCAAAGTCGTTTGTTTCAGGTGAACTCCATCAGCATTTACCCTTTTGGTCAACCATTCTGGAACACTACCCAAAGCGCACTCAGATTATTACCTACATTCGCGATGGTGTTGACATTTTCTCCTTTTTTCAATCCTTTCGCGGTCGTTTCCAGAACTACGCGTATAATCATCGTCTACCGCCTACTACTATATCCCCCAACAGTCCTTCCTGCACGGGTTTTGAGTCGTTCATCACCGCTACTCTCCTCGATCGTGTACGTAACGGCTCTCTTATCGCACTTGGTAAGGTTGGCGAGGTATCGCCCCCACATCTGGTGATGCCCCTCAGGATCGTGCCGTCCAAACGCGACTTTGCCATGACGAGCGTTTTCTGAATTTATGGATCAAAGACTCACCTTTTTCACTCGACAAAATTACTGATCTTCCCCGCTACATCGGCGCGAAAGTCATTATCAAACTGTCATGGACGATAAAAGCGGCTATGATCATGTTCGCCTTACTGAGCGTGGTGTAACATATTTTGGGCTCCAATGGCAGGGTTGGTATTTTTGTTTTCGCACAATCCCGTTTGGCTGGAAAGCTAGTGCATACCTATACCATACCATCGGTCTCTCTGCTACTAGTTATGCGCGTTCATTGGGCGTTCCCTCTTCTCAGTATTTATAGATGATCGTCATGTCGGCCAGCTTCATTCTCACCAAACGTTACGCCCTGCTCGCCTTCGCACTTCATCTTTGCCGAATCGGCTGCTTATATTATGTGTTTCATTCTCATCCACCTCGGATACTTCATTGGTCTTTCCAAATCTATTTTGATACCACAGTTAAAGGTCCCGTTTTTGGGTTTCCTTTCGGACTCGGTTAACCAAGCCTTCCTGCTACCCGATGAGAAAAGGAGGAAATTCTGCGATCTGCTTGAAAGCATATTGGCTAAGAACCGGATTTCCTTAAAGGTCTTGCAAAGATTGGCCGGTAAAACGTTATATTTGGCTCTTGCGGTCCATCTTTGGCGCAATCTCTCATGCCACAGCTCTGGGTCGACCCGTCCCTCTTACAGGAGATTTGCTTCGTGAACTCCAGGCATGGCGTTTCTTAGATTCCTGGAGCGGATTTTTACCATGGCGACCGGAATTCCATGCTCGCCTTACCCTCTCTTCAGATGCGTCAAATACCGGTTGGGGTGTGTGATTAACCATCCACATCATAGGCCTTCTACGGTGCGCGGCCTCTGGTCCACCCGTGAACGTTCCTCTCCTGTGAAGCCCGAGCACTATTCAACACTCTCACAGCAGCTGCTCCCACCCTAGAAAATTTACGAGACAATTCACGACACTGTTACGCGCTTGGAATCGGTCGGTCTCCCGTAATCAGAACTTATCGGACGTTCTTAAGGACACATTTGCCTTAACCTTAAACCACAATATTCACATTATACTGCATTACATCCCTTCAAAGGAAAACCATTCCGACCTCCCATCACGCATCCTCTCCGATCTTGATTGTACTATCGCCCCACGTATTTGGCATCGAATCCAGAGCGCCTTTGGCCCCCATACCGTCGAATTGATGGCTATTCCGGCCAATTTGGTATATAAAACCATATAGCAGCAATTAAATATGGCACCAAATACAAACATTTTAACACAAAATATATACTTATTTTCGGTTATTTTAGCAATCACTAATCAAAACACAATAAAACTTGGCATACATGGGTAAAAACATATACCAAATCCATTGGTGTATTTATATATTTTGTGGTAACCATACTCACCATCAAATTATGTGGTCAATCACTAGTATCAAAATACTTATTTTAGCAATTACCATTTGAAACACAATAAAACTTGGCAGAAGTGGGTAATGACATATGCTGAAACCATTAGTGATATTTATATTGGCAAAGTGATGGTTGCAATGGTAACCATACTCACAATTAGTTTCTATGGTCAATCGGTACAAAGAAATAATATTTTAGTTGATATAGACATTTTAGTTGTTACAGTCCTTATAGTTTATACATACACAATATTTTTGTAATTTTTTCAAATTGTGTTGCTATATATGGCAATTTGGTTACCATGACAACCATTTTAACCAGTCTTGTTAGTTTAAGCAAGATTATATCTGGATATGTTGACTCCGAAGTAGAATAAGTCAATAGTCTGTATAAGAATTTTGTTCTTTATTCAACATTTTCACCATTTCTCTATATTTGTCATCTGGCATTTCATTTAGGATAAGTGGTTCATTATTTGATGATGCAGAAGGAATGCCAATGTCGTGTGACAGATCATAGTTTTCATTCAAATCAGGATGTAAATCTATAGCCCCTTCATCTTCATGTTCAGTTTCTTGAGTTACTGGTGCAATTAAATCAAATTGATCTTCATCGATATCGAAAGCTGAATTTAATTGTTCCTGGGCATTATTTAATTCTTCATTGCAAACTGCATAGAGGCTCATTTTGTCTTTTATTAAGTCTTGTAAAGTTAAATAATGTTCTTCATAAGAGGAGTAATTGCCAATTAAATCACTTTTCTCTAGCTCATTCCTCCATGGTGTAAAAAGCATAATTATTTCCCGATAGTGCTTCTCTGGGTAGGATTCTCTATTAAACCAGATACACCTTATGATTCTGGCTTTTCTTCGCTTTTTTGGTTCATTATTTTTATTGCATTTTTTGGACTGTCATATAGCGGATAAAGTATTTTTGTTGACTTCATTGGTGGTTGAGGATAATTAAATCTACATTCTTTTTTTTGATTTTTTGCGACAGGTATGCGAATGTCTGTGTGTTTGCCGATTAACAAGATTTATTAAGTCATGCTCATTATTCATTGGTAAATTATAAGTAATTATCTGATCAATAAAAGATGTAACATCATCATCTTTTGCATCACCAAATAGCGGAGCATTTTCTAGCCATATTAACATGTGAATATGAGGTGAACCTCATATTGCTGATATTCAACTCTATATAGAACCAGTCTTGTATTTTTCCCAAAGGGGCAATGTTGCTCAAGAAAGAAGTCTTTCAAGAATTTATTAAATTGATAATCAAAATATCTTGCACAAGTCACTGGGTCACTTTGGATGAGTCTGCATTTTTTTTCCCAATTTAATTCTTCCAGTTCATCATAAGTATATTTTTTATGATCAACAAGTTGGCCTAATATTTTAAGGAGATGTAACCATTTTGTTTCAGCTGAGGAAAAGCTACAAAACAAAGTTGCAGGAACCAATTGTCTTATCATTGCAAAAAGATCTTTCTTAGCCTTTTCAAAATACGGGGGTGATCCTCTTAGTGCTCTTAAAAATGTGAAACCTTCATCATGATGAAGAATTCTTTCTAAACTACCCTGTTGCTTTAACTGCATAACTGTTAACCCTGTGTTACTTAGATTTGGGATTTACCTAAAAGTATTTTCATGTGTATTTACATTGCAGCTCTTCTGTCTGACCTTCTTAACTCTGATTTACGAATGTCACTATAAAATACTTAGACTGTTCTTTCTTTATTTTCTGGCCTTTTTGCCCAAGAAATATCCCAGGGTAAGCTAGTTCTTCAGAATATTTATCTCGAAATATACTCTGCGGTCTATTACCTTCACCTGGTGCTATGGTATGTATTATTTCTCTTTCGTGATCACCAAGAAAATTTGTATACTGTCAGTTACCCCAGCAGGAATTTCAGCCTCATCTTCACTCCAATCGTTCTGCTATTTTTCATTTTTGCTACCTGAAATACTTTATGTGGCCTTATATCTAAACACATTGCAGAACTTTTATACTGCATTCGTCGTTTTAACTGAACTTTGATTGTCCCTGTTTCATGTGGTAGTCTTGGTAATGTATTTACAGTATTGACAACATCAACAGGCACATTGACAACATTGCCATTTATCTTAAATTGCTTATACCCCTTGGTGCTTGCATAAGCATCAGAAACGCTAATCTTGGTGCAACAAGCCTCCACTCTAACTGATTTAAATCAAAACTTTCTGGTTTTTCTGGAAATACCATCCCATTTTTTACAGCAAAAGGAGGTATTTTATTATTTTTTAAATGTTTTTCACATGTTCCGCAGATCCAATCAATATTATCAACAGATATGTTATTCAACAAGTGTTGTGACATAGTGGGGTTTGACAACTTTAGTTTTTCAGTACAATTAACACTATGCATATACCACAACTGGTCACAACAAGTACAATATACTGGGCCTTTTGATACTGCTGTGTAAAACCTATCGATAAGATCTGAAATTGAATTTCCTTCTTCGATCACATTCTTGTTGTTTTCAGAGTCTATTCTGTCTCTGCTCATCAGATTCATTTGCTCTTCTATTAACATTATTTGCTTACTTTGCCTGCAATCGATTCCGTCTGTGCGCATCAGATTATTTTTTTCTCTTTTGCGGTTCATACTCCCCGACACTTTTGAAGCCTCTTTTCTTTCATTAAAGCACTTTCTGTATTTTTTTGTTTTAAATAATTCACGCGCGTAGCTTGCAATCCCTTATTTCTAGTTTCTGGATCAATTTTTAGTTTTTGCTCTTGCTTTCACACTCGTCAATCTTTCCTATCTCATTACTTTCATTAGCAAAATTGTGGCTGAACAATCGGGTCATATACTAATAACTGGAGATTTTAATTTTCATGTGGATGATCCAAACAATGGCCATGCTAATCACTTTATTGAACTACTTGAGGTTTTTTGATCTGAAACAACACGTCAACGTTGGGACTCATGTAGATGGTCACACTCTGGATCTTGTCATTACAAAATCAAATGATTCGTTAATCAAGAAAATTAGAGTCAGAGACCCTGCCATCTCAGATCACCACGCGGTGCATTGTGAACTATTACTACAGAGACCACAGTTTGTGAAAAAAGTCGTCAGTTCCCGGAAATTGGGCTCCATAGATATTGATATTTTCCGTAAAGATGTTCTGAATTCGTCTCTAATACAGCAGCAATCTAGTGATCTAAACACTTTAGTTGATCAATATGATCATGTGCTACGATCACTATTGGACCGTCACGCTCCTGAAAAGGAACGTTTAGTGACAATACGGCCTTCTGCATCATGGTATACACTGGAAGTGGCTGTAGAGAAGAATACGAGGAGAAGGCTTGAACGTAAGTGGCGCTTATCTAGGCTACAGAGTGACAGGGAGTTATATGTGGATCAATGTAATGTTGTTAACACTATGATTGATTCACTGAAAACTGAGTACTACACTGCTATTATAAGTGAACATTCGACAGATCAAAGGATCCTATTCAAGACTGTGGATAAGCTGCTGCAGAAACCAACTGAGAAGCACTACCCATCCTCCTCAAGTAACAGTGCTCTGGCGAACTCTTTTGCTGATTTTTTCACCAGTAAAATTGATAAGATACACTGCGCTCTTATGGAGAAACGAGTCAGTTTAAGGCCTCCCCTTGTGGATTTCCACTGAATGCTCAGTCCAGTTTAGCAACTTTTCAGTAGTAAACGAGGATCAAGTGAAGGAGTATGCAAGTAAATATTCATCTAAATCTTGTAATTTGGATCCTTTACCTGCATCTATTTTAAAAGGCAGCTTTGATATATTGTTACCTACAATAACTAAGATCGTTAATTTGTCACTTTCAACTGGTACTATGCCTGACGCAATGAAGATTGCTGCATTACTGCCCTTGATAAAGAAGTCTAATGCAGATTATGAACAGTTCTCAAACTTTAGACCCATTTCTAATTTGAAGTTGGTGTCGAAACTGATTGAGAAGGCTGCTGCTGGGCAGTTGACAAATCACGTGAAGACCCACCACCTGAATGAAATGTTCCAGTCTGCATATAAAAAATTTCATTCAACAGAGACAGCTCTGGTCAAAGTACAAAATGACATATTGTGTGCTGTTGATAATAATGAGTCAGTGACACTTCTTTTGTTGGACTTGTCAGCTGCCTTTGACTTGGTTGATCATTCTATATTGCTGTCTAGACTTTCACATCGTTTTGGTATCAGAGGTAATACCCTAGCATGGTTTAAATCGTATCTAACATCTCGCATGCAGTTTGTACAGGTTGCAAATTGCAATTCAACACAACGATGTATGGTTCGTGGCGTACCTCAGGGATCTGTTTTGGGTCCATTATTGTATCTACTGTATACATCTCCTATCGCTGATATTATAAAGATGCATGATTTGCAGTATCATCTGTATGCCGATGACACCCAACTATACGTCTCTTTTAAAACGGATTGTCATGAAGATCTTCTATTTGCTAAGTCACGTGTTGAGCTCTGTGTCAAAGACGTTGACTGTTGGATGGTAAATAATGGGCTTAAACTAAATCAGGACAAAACTGAATTTGTCCTGATTAGTTCCAAATATCGTATCAGGCCTGTTTTAGATTTTCTTCAAGTGGGTGATGAGGTGATTCAACCTAAACCATCTGCGCGAAATTTGGGGGTTATAGTTGACCAATGCTTGAATTTGGAGGAACATATAAAAAAAATATGCCAGTCCTCCCAATACCACTTGCAGAATATAAGCAAAATCAGGAAATACCTAAATGAAGACTCTGCTGAAATCTTGATCCATGCATTCATCAGTTCCAAACTGGACAACTGTAATGCGTTGTTATATGGCCTGCCCAAACACATGATCAACAGATTATAATTGGTACAAAACACTGCTGCACGCATTATAACGCTCACGAAGTAATATGATCATATCACTCCTGCTATGGTTAAATTACACTGGTTACCAGTACATTACCGTATTATCTTTAAGGTGTTGTTGTTGGTCTATAAAGGCCTTAATGATTTAACACCATGTTATATCTCAGAACTTCTTAAATACCGAACTTGTAAACGTCCACTTCGCTCAAGCTCGCAGGAATTTTTAATTATACCAAGATCTAAATTAAAAACTTATGGTGATAGAGCGTTTGCAGTGGCTGCTCCTACATTATGGAATGAACTTCCCTTCGAACTTCGGCGTTCAGCTGATTTAAACACTTTCAAAAAACATTTAAAGACTCACCTATTTAAGTTAGCATTTCCTAATTTTTAGTGTTTTTATTAAGAACAATTTTAAGTACTCATGCATGTAATATAGTTTTTAGATTGTAAAATCGTAGTGTTGTAAAGCGCTATGGACAACTAGTGAATGAGCGCTATATTAAATAAACTTATTATTATTATTATTAGCACGCTTTCTTTTTTTGCAGCAGTTACCTTGAGGATTCTGATTATTTATTAATTGCTCAAAGTTTTGATTATGACCAATACATGCCTCATTTACCAAAACCCTTTCATTTCAAGAGGCACACATGTTCCTCGATAAGAAGTAATCTGAAAAAATGCAACTAAGTTTTCAAGGCCATCAACAATGAGCAAGACATATGTTCCAGAAAAACTTGGCATTCCATGCATGTCTCTCGAGTGAAAATCAAAGATTCTATAACGATTGTTCAACATGTTAAATACTGCAACTGTGTTACAATCAATAGTTAACAAGCAACACTCATAATTTGTTTCTCCAAAAAATATCTCTGTAAATGCATTTTTTAAGGAAATATAAGGCCCATTATTATCTGTCATAAATAATTCACCACTTAACGATTCCCCACTATAGGTTAAATTATATGTTTTCTCATTTATTGATAGCATAGCAGGAACATCTGTCAACAACAAGAAGTATTTTTTAACAGAACTTTTAATACAATCATATAGACAGTTACCATTATACAAAATGTTATTTAAATCAGGAGAATCCCAGGTGTCAATATGTGCAGGTTTAATGTGTCTAAATACTATAGCAGTTAATGACATTAAAACACATTGTTTACATGCATTATCACCAAACTTCGACTGATCTCCTTGACTAAAATCAGCACGGATAGTTTCAAATATTAATTATATCTCGTATACTGTAGGACCTGGGTACGTTTTCTACGTCATTTGACAGCCTTAGAAGCAATGCTACAAAAACAAAACCATGTGTAAATAAAACATCATTAACATTGTATTCCAAAACGACCCTTTTAAACGACGTTCGTTATCTTTACCTGTCATAAATATGCTGCGACAGCCGATTCTAGCTCGATATTGTTCTGATGTAATGCCCATTTTGAAGTATTTGCAGTAGTTTAGATGTCTTTCTCCCGTGGGTTTGACCAACAAACGACGAGCACTCCACTTCACAAGTTTATAATACAGCAGATTTCAAGACTTTCAGTTTTTCAGTAGTTTCTCAATAATTTTCCAATAGTTTCTCAATATTTCTCAATAATATTTCAATAGAGAGCGTAATACTTGACGCTCAGTCAGACCGCTGGCTTGGGTCTGAAAAAACTTTCGTTTCTTTAACAAAATAAAATAAAACAAGATGTTGAAAAACACCTAAAAAGCAAACAAAGCAAGCTCAGTTGGAGTCTTGGAGATTTGTTTCAGATCGATTGAGATAGATTTATGCAAGATAGGAAACGTCAGAGCTTTGATACTACTGCTTACCTTGTAAAGGAAAGGTTTAAACTTTAAAGGCAGCTTTGAGGATACGACAAGAGCAGTCGAGAAAACAATCCAAATTTCAAACACGAGACTCAACCGGTCCGAACCGGTTAGAACCGGTTTCACTTCTGCTTGCCCCCCACGAACAACGCGATCACTTCTCCTTAATACCTAACGAATCTTGTCGACATCTTACGATAGCTGTCGAGTGTGACGTATGTGTGTCCAAAAGACTCAAGACCTCAATATTTCGTCAACTTAGTGGCTACCGCTGACAGTCAGGGGTAGTCACAAAAATCAACGGCAAAGGAAAACGAAACATATCTGTTGCGAAATTACATCGGTTTAATAGACATAAAAGCATTAAATCATCGTGTAAACGTCGAATAGATCTTGAAGCCATGTCCTTTAATTTTAAAGACGAGTTTTTGGTACTTTAGTCGCTACGCATTTTCCCATATAACCTCCGTGTGACGAGATGCCACATGTGACAGCACGGACATGTTGCATCACCCCATTAATAAGTAATCTTATATATAACGCGTAATTGGATATGACATTGCATTATCACCAGACCGAATTGAGTATGAAAAACGGAATGAGACATTGTGTGTATGTGTATGGATTAATCAAATAAACGAGTAGAATCGCCAAACAAGTATCTCATTGATCACTAGCAACTTCTTACATGGTGGCAGCGTGTGAGAAAGCGAACTTTCAACGTCACTAAGAGCAAATGCGAGTCTGAAATCAGAAATATGGCCACAGGATACAATCTCCCGCCACCGCTTGTGTTACAGATTCATAATAGCAACATGGCAGAAAAATGGAAAATATTTCGTCTCGCTTGGGACAACTATTCGCTCGCGACCGAGCTTAGCAAGAAACCGGAGAAAGTACAGGTAGGGACCTTACTAACAATAATCGGAGAGGAGGCAAGAGACGTATATTCAACATTTACAGACTGGGATGATGAATAAGACAGACAGAAAATTATCCCAGTGGTTACTAAATTCGCCGAATACTGCCAACCGCGCAAGAACATTCCCTTCGAGCGCTACCGATTCAATAAAAGAGCGCAAGAAAGTGGCGAGACCAGGGACCAGTACAAGACTGCTCTGAGTAAACTGGCGGAAGGCTGCGATTTCAGAGCTATTACACCCGACGAAATACTGCTTGACCGACGTATCTTTGGAATTTGCAACAACAAGGTCCGCGAAAGATTAATATCAATAAGCTTAAAGGGACACTCCGGCCAAAATACAAATGCAGTTCATATGAAAGATCTTACTGACTTTAGTTGATTTCCAAAGTTTCAGCATTCCTATCAATTTAGTTAAGAAGTTATGGCTAGTTGAAGTTGGAGAGTTTGTCCAATTTCGACGCCATTTTGTTTCTCAAATATGACGTCACTGAGTGATGCTATCTTGTATTATGCCTAAGAAGCTCCTCTACTTTCCTGCAATGAGGAACTAAATAGTTTATTTCGACTAATTATCGTCCAAACAGTATTCACAACAGCTATCACTATGTGATTGCCATCAAAACAACTCCACTGCCGATAAAGAATCACTCAATGACGTCATATTCGCAAAACCAATATGGCGTCAAACTCCTCAAATTTTCAACTTCAACTAGCCATATCTTCTTAACTAAATTGATAGGAATGCTGAAACTTTGGAAATCAACTAAAGTCAGTAAGATCTTTCATATGAACTGCATTTGTATTTTGGCCGGAGTGTCCCTTTAAGCTCTGGTAAACGGAAGTACCATTCATCGGGCATATAGCTACAGGAGACGGGCTTCGTGTGGATCCCACCAAAGTCAGAGCAATACGTGACATGCCTGTGCCGACTGACAAGCTAAGGCAGGCGTACAGCGATTGCTTGGTCGAGTTCAGTATTTGAGCAAATTTCTACCGCATTTGTCTGACATAACGAAGCCGCTAAGAGAGCTAACGCAGCAGGAGATCGAATGGTGTTGGGGCGAAACACAGACCTCTGCGTGGCAGCAGTTGAAAGACGCCGTAACCCGCACACCTGTGCTGAGCTACTACAACCTGAAAGAGGAAGTTACGCTCCAGTGCGATGCGTCGCATGCCGGGCTTAAGTTGGTGCTGCCTCACCACAAAATGGTCAGCCGGTAGCCTATGCCTCTAGAGCCTTCACCCCTGCGGAGACTCGATATGCTCAAATCGAGAAAGAACTCCTGGCCATCGTCTTTGCCTGTACCGCTGGAAACTATCGTTCAAAAGCCACTGCACGCAGCGTCTCCAGAGAATGCTGCTCCGTCTCCAGAACTACAACCTCGAGTTACGGTACAAGAAGGGAAAGGACATGTTAATTCTTGGCGGATACGCTGAGCAGAGAATTCCTACCAGAGCAGAGTTCATCAGCGTTTGTCTACGGGCTTGAGGATGTAAACAATCAAACCTGGCTTCCGGTCAGTGAGGCACGCAGCTGGCAACAGTTAAAGCACGCTTCAGAAGATGACCCCGTTTTCCAGCATCTGCGCTCGGTGATAAAAGAGGGCTGGCCAACAAACAGATCCGATCTTCGACAGTGCCTGTATCGGTACTTTGATATTCGTGACGAACTTACTGGAAGAGCTGATCTTCAAAGGTCAACAGCTGGTGGTGCCAGTCAAAAGCTGGTGGCGCACTCCGTAAGGAACTGATGTCGGTCACACATGGATCGCACATTGACATAGAAGCATGTATACGGTGTGCACGTGATAGCCTGCACTGGCCGAGAATGACAACCGAGCTGAAGGAGTACATCAGCAAGTGTGATGTCTGTTTGGCTCACCGTAACAGTCCAGGAAAAGAGCCGCTCCAACAACACCAGTTCGTGACCAACACCAGACCGTGGTCAAAGGTAGGTGCCGACCTTTGTAACCTGGACGGACGCACGCTCCTCGTGATATGTGATTGCTTCAGTAATTACATTGAGGTCGCGCGCCAACACGCGCGCCAACTACAACAACCACACGCAGCGTGGCTAAAGAGCTCAAAGCAGTTTTCGCGAGATATGGCATTCCTGACCGTCTTTCCCCTTTTTGCACGCACATGGGGGGTTCGATCACATAACATCATCTCCAACTTACGCACAGTCCAATGGGAAAGCAGAAAACGCAGTAAAGACTGTTAACAAGCTGTTTAAGAAATGTAAAGAGTCAGGTCAGTCAGAATACTTGGTACTTCTGGACTGGCGCAATACGCCCACGGAGGGAGTAGGTACCAGTCCAGCACAACGCCTGATGGGCCGGCGGTGCAAGACCCTCCTACCGATGGCAGGCACTCTTCTCCAACCCCGATACAGCACAGAAACTGATACCCGGGCGTTAGCGGGTGTGAAGCAACGCCAGCAGCATTATTACAATCAGAGTACGAAACCACTACCACCTATTGCTCTCGGTGAGACGGTGCGTTTGAAGCTACCTGGACAAGACCGGTGATCTAAATTTCCTCCTTTTTAAATGCTTAGCTTTCCGTAGAGTGCAGCCTTCAGGATCAAGTTCCTTTACAATAATTTCAACAACATCCCTTGGAACTTGGATACCTTCCATTCGAAGAGCGTGCCATACTGAACGGTAGCTTCCCATGCACCCCGGGCCGTTCAATATCTCAGGGACATGCACTGAGAAACTCGGCAACAGAAGCTATGCCGTGAAAGCAGGAGGAACAGAATTCCAGTGGCTCAATGGTTAGAGCGTCTGTCTAGCATTCAGAAGGTTACGGGTTCGAGTCCTGTCTGGTGCAGCTTGCACAGCAAAACACTTACAACTTTACAAGCATCAAGCTGCAACTACCTAACTTTACTAACAGAATACCGTCGGAACCCGAGGCATTTGCTTAAAACAAAGGAGCGGACTACCGGGGAACCAGAAGAGATGGCTGAGTTATCATTGTCACCGGTAGAAGACAGCCACGAGGAGACACCAGCATTTTCAGATCTGGCAATTGGGCTTGGAGCTGAGTTACATACCCTTGGTGGATAAACCCAGCCCAGATCTGCGAAAATCGGGACGTACCAGAGTGGCACAAGGACCAGAGTGGCACAAGGACTATGAAATGTCCTACAAATTATCGAAGAAGCTATTACAACTATATGCCTGTCGTATAATGAAACGAAAGTCCGAAATCGTTTTAATTCTCTTACATTGCCTTGCAACGAGTATAGGCTCTGTGAAACTGTGATGCATGTGCATGTTCACATTTCGTCCACGGTTGTGTGAGTTCTTTCTTTTGGACCAGCTATACCTTTGGGCGAGATGTTGGTAGGTTTTGTAAGTGCTTACTTTATATAAATTGACCAGTAAATCGTTGACCAGTAAATCGTTGATCAGTGAGTAGTGACCTTACGCTCAACTATACGGTAGGCCTTTCGCAAAAGCCTGACGGGAAATATTATTGCGCAATTTTGCAGGTTTGTGGAAAAAATACTAATACTAATAACGAATAATAAATACTAATACAAAAATACTAATACTAATAACGAAGCCGAAAAAAAAAACTCGCGCGTAGCCCGCGCAACAAAGCGAATGCCATATTTTTTAATTTTAAGAGTAATCTAAACACCGCATCCTCATTCTTTGTACAGCGCCACCGCTCTAAGCATTTCCACGTCTTCAGGGCAACATTAAGGACCGTTTTAATTGAATGAATGAATGAACTTTATTTAACGAGAAAGCCTCATCACCAGAAGGTGCTTTTCGTGAAGGTCCTCAATTAATTAAAACAAGTTACAAATAATATAAAAAGAATACAAAGTCATAAATATAAGTAGATAATTACAAAGAAATCGGAGTAAAACATTAATTACAATTTAAACATGGTTTATTATTAATCCAATAATTCCGTTTGAAATCGTTAAAAGAATTTGACATAGCTACTGTCTCTGGTAATTGATTCCATTCTTTCATGAATAAAAATTCTGATCTATACTTGTCCCAATTTGATTTACAAAAAGGCAATTGCCTATTGTTCTTTCCCCTGGTGTCATGATTATGAATTTGATGTCTAAAAATGTTATTAAAAATAACGTCTATATCATTAGTTATAGCCTTATAAACAAAGCAGGAACGATGGAATTTTCTTCTTTCTTTAAGGGGTTTCCATCCAAGGCACTGCAGGGCTTCCGAGCTAGAGGAATAACCTCGCCTATTTAAAATTGATTTGGCTGCTTTGTTTTGTAAAATTTGAATACGAGCCATTAAAACAGTGTTACCTCTATCACCCCAAATAGTGTCTCCATAATCTAAGATAGGCAGTATGATTGAATTAAAAACCAGTTCCCGAGACTTTCTGGGAAGTAAGTATTTGATTCTGTTGAGGAGTCCAAGTCTCTTAGCTGTCTTAGAATAGATATAATCAATATGTTCAGTCCAATCCAAGTTCTCATTAATTACTACACCTAGGAATGTCGGCTTAGGCCAGGTTTACACTAGTACGGTACGGTAAGTGATCCGGAGTAGGTTGACGTACCGTTGTGAAATTTACGTCTGTTTACACTACAAAGGACAAAGCAAAGTTTTTCGTTGACATCAGCAGTATTTTTACGCACATGCGTATTGCCCGACATATTTTACAAAATGGCGAAGCGAAATGCTGATGTCAAGCATGTTTACAAGCCGTTTTCTTTTTCGCCGGAAGCTTTGCAGAGAGATTTAATGCTTGCATATAACCATATAAACCAGCTAAAATTATTAAAATTTCTGCCGATAAACAACCAAAATAACTCTGGCGACATTTTTTCCCGCTAACATTTTAAACGCGTATCCATATGTTTACACTACTACGCTAGCTACGTTAAATTTGCCGTAGCCTAGTGATTTACATCCGGAGTGCTTGGCGTAGTGACTACGCTACGGCAAACCACTCCGGATTAGGCAGGTACAGTGTAAACACAACAAAGAAACGTATTGATTTTTTAACGGATCACTTACCGTACCGTACTAGTGTAAACCTGGCCTTAAGCTCCCTAATGATATTCGCGCTGTCTGGAGTGATGAAACAGTCAATTCGTTTAATATTTAATTGTTTTGTGATTAACCTGCTCGAAATGAACGATTACAAATCTCAATATACCTGCAATGAAATGACTTCGTTCATTCGTTGTTCTTAGTCAGGCCACCTGTTGCTGTACAATGAACGCTATATTACCTCGCAGTCAACCAGACAGAATCATACTGAAAGGAGTACATGTTCACTAAACCGTTTTACATCGTTTTCAGTCTCAAGAGTTCCGTGAGAATGCAATTATCGTCTTATTAAAACTCTATGACTATGACTTCGAAATTTGGGTGTCTTCAGCGAAGCAACTTCGTCAAAATTCATCGACACCTGTTGCACTCATCTGATGGCAACATCTTCACTTTTCTTGCTATCTCTTGTTGACAAAGGTATGCAGCCTTCGTAGCTGCGATGGGAAATACGATACTGACGACGACAAACGGGTGCCTCGAGTGCCTCATTCCTCCTTGCATCGTGGTTTCCATAAAAACCGGCGATACAACAAGCGTTGGCCTCCACAATACCGTGACCGTCCAGCTTACGGACGAGTTCGGACGACAGTCGGAGGAAATCATCCTTGAAGGTTGCTCACTGACTGTTTTCAAGAAGGGTCATACCGATGCGTTTAGAATAACGAAAGTGCCCGAGAATTTTGGTGCCGTGAAAAAGATCACATTATCTCGAAACGAAACGAAGCAAAACGTGGTCGAGTGGTACGTGGAGAAAGTCGAAATACGTTATCACAAACTCAAGGGAGCGGAGGGAAAGCTCGTTTTTCCTTGTAACAGATGGATAAGAAATAGGAAACCTGTTGTGCTGCAACGCTACGACTCTTCGCTGCCGCAGTTCGACGAAGAGGCTTCACAGCGAGAGGTGGAGTTGTTTTCAAAGCGTGCAAAGTATCGTTATTATCAAGGCATCTCGGGATTACCCCCAAGGGTAAGTATATAATAAATAGATACATATAGATATGATATGGACCATCATGTTGTCATAGTCTGTGTTGGCCAAATACACTATAACTATACCAGTGATCATCCCACTGGCTTTTTGTAAGGTGCATTATATAATACAGATTTAATATAATGCCGCTCTTCTGATTGGCTGTCGTAAATGCTCGCGATGGAGCACGGGAATTTCAAGTGACCAACCAGAAATGTACCAAATTTTGAATTGAATTTTATTTCGCCCATATTTTTTTTTAACTCTTAGTTTATTTATTTATTTATTTACATTGTTTGATATAAATGAATGTGAATTTGTTAGGGCGGGCTAGGGGCATACTAAGACCCCTAGTTTACATTATATTTATTAATTTATTTGTTTGTAGTCAGTTCAAAGTTTTAAAATAGAAAGAAGAATAAGCTATATAATATGAAAGATGTTTTGTAGATGTTATATATAAGAAAGCCTATGTGGTTTGGCTATTCCAAACCACAGTGATACGTTTTTGATAACAGGTTCTTCGTCTCCGAAGGCACGTTCTCACCGATATTTTGCTGCGCAATGGGTTCGCCCGTAATAGCAGAATTGGTTATGACACACATCGAAACAAGAACAATCACCACGTTCCAATACATGTGTAATTTTTCATGTCATTTTTCATACCCGCCTGAAGTCCATCAATCCTTACATACAATTCACTATTGGACACCTTAGCATAATCAAAAACAAACAGTGCATAGCGTTCTCAGATTGTAAAATCTCAACTCAAGCCACAGAAGTGAAAGTACATCGGAAAGTTGAAACCAGCAATTCATATAATCCTAAACAGCGTAAAGAGGCTGTCGTGAAGACAGCTTGAGAGATCCCTACGAATGAGAAGTTACGACCGGAGTTGACGCGCAGCAGGTGAATAAATATCTTGCAGCGAACGGGTAGCTCCAAGGTTTCTTCAAGGGTTACAGATCTCTTCTCAACGAGCTTTATAACGCAAGAAGAACAAAAAGGTTATGCCAAATATGCCGTGATCTTGGAGCGGGGGGATTATAAATTATGAAATTCTGGAGTCATGGCATTCAGCCCTGGATAAAGACGCCATAAATGAAAGAGAGTAATTTCCTAGGAACTATGTAGCTTGCCATCCTAAAACAGACTATGCTATGGCTCAGCTGTATGGACCTCCAGCTTTCCTGAGAACATAAAAATAGTTTTTAAGCCACAAAAACGTGCCGCGCGAGTGATCCTGGAATCAGATAAGAGGGCTAATAGCGTTGGACTTTTTTAGTAGTATAGGTTATCATATGATAGCGAGTACAATTAAAGATTTACACTGCGAGTGATATTTGAATATTGTGCCAAAATTGCACGAGCCGTCACTAGTTTATTATATTATATAACAACATTTGATTCTCCATTTTGTTTGTTTTGGGAAAATCATTAATTGCACTGCATTACAATAATAAAATAATCAGAATGCAGTAATTTTGTCGTGCATATAACAAATGAACTAAATTGGATCCCATTTTACGACGAGGTCAAATTTACTGTACATTAGTTTTACACGTTTCACAGGTGATTACCACCCCCCCCCCCCCTATTTAGTCAACTTACACACTCGAATCTAAATCAGATATCCTCAGTAGAACTAGTAGACACGAGGCGTATCTAATATAATTACGTTTACCCCAGTTATATATATATATATATATATATATATATATATATATATATATATATATATAATTGAAGAAGTGGTTTACAATAGACTATAGAGTGCTCAATACCTTGACGGTAGAACGAGATATATCTATTAGATATTAACGTTGCTACTCGGAGTTTCACACGTTTAAGCGATCATCAGGCAACTGAGGAAGTCTCGCTTCGGTTTTTGTTTATGTTACGCGTGAGATCACTGTTCGAGGGGGTGTTCCAGGAGGTGTCACTTTATTTTTAGTGCGGCGAAGGTTCTTGACATAAAATTTGTTTTCGTGTCGACATTTGGAAATTATCTCAGTTCTTTTGTTGAGTAAGTTCTCCTTGTTGGCTTTCAATATAAAAAGCTTTTCTTCGAGGCATACGTTACAGCGGTTTGCACCACTTGTTTACGCGACGGCGCGTTTTAATACAGACCAATTGAAAGTGAATGGTTTGCCATTTCTTTTCAAGTTCCAAACGTTGCTTCGAAAGTTCAGTCTCGTTTGCATATTTCTCGTTACGGAAAGATTTCTGGTAGTTATTAAAGCGTTGTTTGAAGTTATTGGCCGTCATGACGGATCGTCCGTTATGAAACACCCTTTCACATGCATTGTGACTGGATGTACTAAAAGTGGTAAGACTGTATATGGATGAGAAAGCTTTGGACATGATCACGACAATACCCGGAATTGAACTTAACGAAGGAAAACCCGATGACATTACAATTGTAAAAGCGCTAATGAACTTTAGGAATTAGCGCTATATAAATCTATATATTATTATTATTATTATTATTACCGAAAAGGACTTTTTGGACGTCTCGAAGAGTAACATTATTGGCCTCGACGATCTTATCGATCAATGAGGAAGCGCATAGCCGACCTCATAATCATTAAGAGTTAGAATACCCAAGTATTCACTATCTCAGAAGCTTATACCATATTGACGGAAATGTAGCGTAATCTATGCCTTTTGTTGTATAACTTTGAAGCGAAATGAATATTTCTTAAACTCAATATTTGTGTCTTCTTTGTCTCACTATAAGCGCTCCCTTAATTTTGTTTTATTCCTTAAAGACTTTTTAATCACCCTCTCCCATGCGCGTGTTGTATGTCTAAATATGAAAACGTCAGCTGTAGAACTAGTAATTGGCATTGAAGCAATTTCATATTCATCAAGCGTGATATATGTATAGTATGTATGTAACAAGCGTGAATATATGTATAGATTATTGAACCGACCGAGGTCAATTAGTTGTTTATAAACCGAGGGCGCAGCCCGAGAATATGATGGAAATTAAGGCGTCGTTGAAGAATATTTGCTAAATGTGTGCAATTAAAAGTTGGCACGACTACAGTAAAGGACTATTACGAAAGTGACGAAGACTTTTATATTACTCAAAGTACGTTTTCGCAAGCTCTAGTTGCAAGCGACGAAAATGATTGCTTAAGCTTACTAGACGTTGTAGAAAGAGGAAAGTGATAAACGAGAATAAGGGCGTGATGAAGTAAGCAAGTGCTTGCCTATCATACTAGTTGACGACCTTGAATTGGAGAAAAGGAGAAAAGAAAGAGTTCCTAGAAATACATGTTGTTCTACAATATATGTTCAGAAAGCGTTTGGAAAGAATGGGCGATGCGAAGGAACAGATCTAAAGGGATTCTGCAGACAAGTTCCACGTCGAGTTCCGATTAACATCTTTGATAGCAGTAATGAAGATGAAATGAGTTATTGGTTGGCGAAATTTGTCATGGAAGCTCGTAAGAAGGAAAGTGAATACGTTATATCAATTATGTTGTGGAATTCAACGATACATTGTGCTTTCAACAAATGTGCTTTCTATTTTGGAAATAATTAGTTCATGCGTGTGTAAAACTGCTAAGACAGAGTTGTGTGATGTTGTGATTAGCTGAATATTTCTTAAAAACTTACAAATTTTGTGTTATCAAAGTTTTGAAGCTTGGCATGGCGATGTTTAAAGAAATAAAAACAAAGGTTTGCGGTGTTTACACCATGTTTATTTTAAAGATAAAATTCGCTGAGACTCAGGACTTCGTCAGAGCGTGACGAAATGTTTAGTCACGCTCTGACGAAGTCCTGAGTTTACGGGACGAAAGCTCAGCGAATATTATCTTTAAAATAAACATGGTGTATAACCGCAAACCATTGATTTTATTTCAAATTTTGTGTTGTAAATAAGTTATAGCACTGTGCTGTATACAACTTATAGCACGCTATTCCATGCATTGTTTTCTACTATTGTCCAAGTTTTTCAGCCCCGCTCTCCCCCTAGGGTATTCAAATGCAGCCCCCCTACTTGACACCAATCGACATATTCGGGGGGATATTCGTGATATATATCCCGCGGTAGATCAAAGAAAACCGACTTCGTTTGGCTAATAAGAAAGCATAAGTTATCTGTGTCGATATTAACGTCATTTCCCAAATATTATTCATGGCGCGTGTGCACTGTATGCTTCCCTATCCCATAAGGAGTCTTACGACTGAAACATAAAGTGTATATAGAGATAGGCGTTTCTTATACGAATAACAAATATCGAAAGTCCTTTTCGTAATCGGACATGAGTTAAATTATCATAAATATTAATATCAATGAGTTAAAATATCGAACGTCCTTTTTCCTAATAGGACATGAGTTAAAAGAGTGACCGTTGTTGTCGTGAGAATTTGAAATTTGAGTGAAATGATGGCACCTGGTGTGCAAAACGTGATTGACTTGGCATGCTTGTTTTTCTTCTATTTTAGTATTTTATCTTCTTTAATTCTTTGATTGTTTGGATTTAGCTAAAGAAATTTCCCAAAAACGAGGTTTTTAGCAATAATTTCAAGGTACGTTGAAATACTTTTGTGAAAAGAAATCAATTACTGCATGCCATTGTTAATATCTTCTACGTGTATTATAATCGCCTGGGCTCGGTTGCGTAAGTATTATTTTAAAACAATAGAGATTGTTTTGTGAAACTTACCGGTCCTCTTACCTTAAGAGGGCTTTATGCAATCGGGCCTAGCTGCCTGCTGTTTATTCAAAAGCTGATTAGCTAAGCACTAACTCAGGGTTAACGTCTACTCCGCCATCTATTTTAGCATCTGTTTGACTTATTTAGCTAAAACTTCTAGGAGAAAATCTTTCTAGATTAAAACAATAACCGTAAATGAAACGTCCAACTTTCTTGCCTGTTATTCTCATAAGAGGCATAAGAGGCGCTTAGTGTTATACTGCGCAATGTTTCATGCAGCTTGTCTCACAACGGCTCAATCTGCTACGTTGCAGTTGGTGTTACACTGGGCAACGTTTCGTGCAACTTTAATTGACTCGCAAAGTTTCGTCATCTTTGTGTTTGTTACAAGGTACGCATGCGCAACGAGTCGCCAAAGATGCAAGACAAGTTGCTGCAGATGGGGTGTTATATTGTGCAATAACTGCATGCAATTCTGGCAAAAGTTGCTGCAATCATTGCAGAAAGTAGAACTCGATTCTACTTTCTACAACGATTGCAGCAACTTGTGTCGCACGCAACAATTTCCACCGTTGCGTAGACAGTGTTTTGAATATATAGCAAAGTGAAAAGGTGGTGAACTGCCAAGAATTTAGTGACGAAATACTGACGTTTCGAGCGGAGCCCTTCATCAGAGTAAGACCATTACTCTGATGAAGGGCTCCGCTCGAAACGTCAGTATTTCGTCACTAAATTCTTGGCAGTTTACCACCTTTTCACTTTGCTATAATTTCCACCGTTGCAAGGTATCAATATGAGTACTATCGTATTTGAGGTTATGGGCACTTTAAAACAAAAAAAAATGGAAAGCAAGAGGATGGAAATAAATAAAATAAAGTATGAAAATATAATGCACAAACAGGCTCTGTTTTATTGTTCTCAAAGGGATATTTAATCCCTAAATTACCTCATTAAGATGCATAGTTTTACAAATTTCCCTCAAAACAGGGAAAATTTCCGATGTATTAACATGCATGAGCGAGCATCCAAACATTATACCCACCCATTTACAATGTTCTCATTCCAAAAGAATTCCAAACGAAGTTAAATCAATGAAACATGCAATAAGTATTAAAAATAGACATATCCTCTTTATCGGCACATAACGTTTTTCAGCGGGAATATCGTTTTTTCAGCGGGACATATCGTTTTTCAGCGGGACACATCTATCGCCAGCTGTTATCACCCTGATAAAGGCACAAGTATATATGTGATAAATATATGTACTGATTAATAAACGAGCAGCAGTGTTTTATATCTTATAAAACGCGTGCTGCGAGTTTATTAAACGGCTTGAAAAACGACCCATTTGATAAGTTCATTCATATATATATATATATATATATATATATATATATATATATATATATATATATATATATATATATATTTATATATATATATATATATATATATATATATATATATATATATATATATATATATATATACTCAGTGGTCAGAGCACTGCACTAGCAATCGCAGGGTCGCGGATTCAATTCCTACCGGAAGGCCGCTAAGTTGCATTTTTTCGCAACTGGTCCCGGTTTGGTCTTAAAATGTATGTATTCCAACACTCGAAATTTTCCTTCACCATAAATCCTTTCAACATGTAGTTTGATCGAGTGAAATGCCAAATATTACCTATATATATATATATATATATATATATATATATATATATATATATATATATATATATATATATATATATATATATATATATATATATATATATATATATATATATTATATATATATATATATATCATCCATCATCTAGGTCGAACGAGCTCGGACAGTTTTGATGAGATTATTCCAGACCTTTCGGTTCTCCATAGCTTTCGCTATTTCATATCTCCCGAGTCCAGTATCACTTTCCAGTTTGTCAATGTATGTTGTAGCTGGTCTTCCACGAGAACGTCTGCCATGCGCTGGTTGCCAGAAGAGTAAATCTGATATGACTTCATCTTTACTTCTCCAACAGTGCCCGCTAAATCGTAGTCTGCGCTCACGTAATGTTGTTGATAAGGGTGGTATTGTACCATAAAGCTCAACATTCGTCATGTGTTGTCTCCAACTGATGTTCAGTGCTGCCCTAAGTAGCCTGGTGTAGCATCCGTCGATTTGCTGCTCAAGCGACTTTGTTATTGTCCAGGTTTCACTTCCATACAGAAGCACACTTTCTACTGTTGCACGAAAGAACTTGATCTTGAGCTGTCGTGAAAGGTATGATTTCCAGATGGTATCCATTTTTGAAAGTGCCGACCATGCCTTTGCTTTCCTCACCGTAATATCTTTTCTGCTACTGTCTATCCATGAACCACGGTACTGGAAGTCATCAACATTCTTTAGTTGATCATTATCAATGGTGGTTAAGCTGCCATGAATATTGTATGTAATGTATTCCGTTTTAGAGGCGTTTATACGCAATCCTACTTCCTTTGCAGCAGATTCTACCTTGTTTAGCAGAAGTTGAGCGTCTGTTAGTGTGTTAGAAAGAAGAGCGATGTCATCTGCAAAGTCAGTGTCTGTAATTGTTACAGCTGGGTATCTACTACTTCTACGTCGTTGCAATGTGAACCCTAGATCCTCACAAGTTATGGCTGTCCTCATCGCATAATCTAATACTATTATGAAGAGTAGCGGCGCTAATGTATCCCCCTGTAGTACGCCAGCTAGTATTGGGAAGAACTCTGTTTCACCATCTGGAGAAAGTACCTGAGCTTCAGTTTCACGGTATAACAATCCAATAGCTGCTACGATTTCTTCTGGTATTCCATAAGCTCTTAGAATTTCCAGCATTTTACCCCTGTGAATGGAGTCGAAAGCCTTCTTAAAATCGACAAAGGTTAGAACTGCAGGGAGGTTCTTCGCTTTAATTCCTTCCACCAGTCTCCGTAGTGCTAATATCTGAGCAGTTGTTGATCTAGTTGGTCTAAATCCATTTTGGTTCTTACGCAGGATTGGCTCGATGTGAGGACGTATTCTAAGCAGGAGCATTTTGTTGTATATTTTGGCAGCAGTAACAGTGAGACTGATTCCACGGTAGTTGTCTGGTACACCAAGTCTCCTTTCTTTGGGAGTGTTATTAATTGACTCTTGGTCCAAATTGATGGTTTATCCCCTTTCAACATCAGGTTGCACACATCGAGTAACGGCCTGTTCAATGCCCCTGTTTTCCATACCTCGGTAGGGATTTCATCTAACCCGGGAGCTTTATTATTGGACATGCTGTTAATACACCTCTGGAGTTCTGAAGTTGTAAAGTCTCCTGTTTGTATTGGTAATGTCTTGTCATTTATTATTCTTGTATGACTGTCCTCGATGTTTGGCGATTGTCCAAGCAAATTACAGAAATGATCTTTCCATGTTTTTACACGATCTTCAGGAGAATCACCTTTTAATCGCCCTTTGGGGCTGCTTTTCCGTCCTGAAACCTCATTTACTGTTTCCCAGGCAAGCCTGGATTGTCGTTGTATATGTGCAGCTGTTATTGTTTCGGTTTTCTCCTGTATATATTTCTGCTGGCTGATGTTGTAGGCCTCTTTGAGAGCTTTTTTGCCCTGCTCAACCTTTTCGATGTTAGCGATGGTTGGTTGTTTCGTTTTTTCTTGATAGGCTATTCTCAGAGCATCTCTCTTAGAAGTAACGTCAACATCCTGCCATGGTACATATCCTTTACGTTTGGGTTTCCGTGGAACATGTTTCTTGGCTGATTCATTGTGCGCGGTTATTATATTCTGATATATACCGTCAGCAGTGTTGTCTATTTCCGTTGACTGTACTTGTAGTAAATCAAAGCGATTTCGAACTTCCACAGTGTAGGCTTCTATTACTGCAATGTCTGTTCTAAGTTTCGTCCAGTCATAGTTGTTACGCTTGCTCCTCTTGGGTTTGTTGGCTCTCAAACTTAGTCGAAAACGTGCAGTTACTATTCTGTGGTCGGAACCAATCAAGTTGAATGAATTGTATGCCTCGCAGTTCATCACACTATTTCTCCACTTCCTATTAACAAGGATGTAGTCTAGCTGCGCTCTTGCTCCATTGGGACATCGAAAGGTCCACAGCTTATTCCTAGGCTTTTCGAAAGTTGTGTTTGTTGTTATCATCGCACATTCCTCTATTAGCTCTAACAGTAATCGTCCGTTTCTATTTGAGTTTGCGTTATAGGTGTAACCCATGATGTCTTCAAGTCCAAGCTGCGCATTCAGATCCCCAGCAATCACTTTGATATTGTGTTTCGGAATGTCCTTTATAAGTCCTGTTAGGTCTTCATAAAACCCGACTGCTAGTTCCGGATCGGACGTATTAGTTGGACAGTGACAAGACACTACTGTTGTCTTAGGATTCCCATTAAATGTAGCTATCATGACCCTGGAATTTATGGATTCGATGTTGTTCAGTGTCTGAGATGCAAATGGACTTAGTAGAATTCCAACTCCTCCAACTGATGCATTGACTGAATTCTTATCTGCAGAGCTTGTTACAAATGTCCATCCATTACCTAAGTCATTATACTTGATGGTGTCTTCATGGCATAATCGATGTTCTTGAACGCAGATGATGTCGATGTGGTATTCCTTTGCTAGCGCTACTATGTCACCCTGTTTTTCTTCAGCACGTAGAGTTCGTACATTCATGGTAGCAATCTTTACTGTTTCTTTACATTTCATCAGATTCGTTATCCCTGTATCACTACCAGTGTCTAATTTTTCATCCCCAGCCTGGCTTAACACCAAGGGACGCGGACCTTGTTTACCCGGGTGACGACCGATCCGGTATTTGGTCTGTAAGTTTCTCATCTAAAATGTCTTTCAATTGCGAAAATCAAAACTGCAAGTGGTCGCTACTCCTGTAAGCAGTTTCGCAGTAAGTCGCCGTTGGTTGATTACCTTCCGCCGACTCTGTCTGCATGTTTAGCCGTTGGTAGATTACCCTCCGCCCATCCATGGCCTACAACCCTGCTGCCGACTGTAGGGGTCATAGCTATGCATAAAGGCATGGACGCTACTCCATGAGGTCCGTAAAGACCCGCATACCCGTTAGATATATATATATATATATATATATATATATATATATATATATATATATATATATATATATATATATATATATATATATATATATATAAGCAGAAAACTGCTTGCCGTGGCTGGGTTTTGATCCAGCGACCTTTTATTTACTAGTTCAACGCTCTTACCACTGAGCTATAGTGACAATATCACAACATATATATATATATATATATATATATATATATATATATATATATATATATATATATATATATATATATATATATATATATATATATATATATATATATATATACTAAAACGAATGTGACGTTGTTCACGGAACGTTGAAAGTGCTCAATAGCATAAAGGTAGAGCGAATATATAGTGAAAGTGGTCTTACCTCAAAATGATAAAAGCCGCTTATATATATATATATATATATAACAAGGTGAAAACACTGGTTATTTCATTGAAATTTATTCGCTACAAATTTGTTTCGTATGGTTAGCCGAAGCTTGCCACACTCGTCAGGTGAATGACAAATATTTACAGCTTAGCAGAATATATACATGAGATGCGTGGTAAAATAGGGGTCGTATTACAGTGGTGGTAGATAATTATAAATTTTTCGTGGAGGCATAAGTTACAGTGTTTTGATTTGTTGGAGTAGGGTTGGCATTTTTTGAGGATTTTCCAGTTTATTGTGTGAGGGGTGTTAGTTTCTTTTAAAGACCAAATGTTCTTACTTAGTTCCGTGGCGTGTTTCTTATGTTTGTTTCTGAATGACGATGTGTGATTAAGATATCTAGTCTTGAATGTGGTCTCCGTCAGTCCGACATAGGTTTGGTTCTCGTTGTTTTCGGTATTTGTGACGGTGGCTTGATACACTACAGCTTTGGTCAGGCACTTTCCCTTCAGTGGGCAGCTGTTCTTCTGCCGGCAGTTGCATTCGGGCTCTGGCTCTTTGTTTTTCTCTGCTTCTTGTCTCAGTATGCGCTTATTATGTGAAGAGATGATGGACTGCACATTCGGCATGCAACTGTAACTCAGCTTCACTGTGTTACGATTGAGCAGCTTGTGGAGGGGATGGTTTTTCGGAAAGCACTCGTCCACTGCCATCAGGAACTTATGGCCGATAACTGTGGCGACGTTTGAGCTGTATGGCGGGTTGAACCAAGTGATGTTCCTGCTCCTACGGCGTTTTGTGGTCGTACATTACGACCCCAGTGCGTCTTGGTAGGGTTGGGAGCTGCTATCGAATGTTTCTTTGGTCGATGAGATCTTTGAAAGTCGCCGGTTAATCGTCTCAGGAATTCTCTGTAAGATGGTTGGAGGGTGGTTGCTGTGGATGTTGATATATTGGGTAGTGTTGCCAGGTTTTGAGTAGGGTTTAAAGGTGTCGGTTGTCAGGTTGAAGGTGATGTCGAGGAAGTTCACGCATTTTTTGTTCGCTTCGGTTGTCAGTTTTAGATTGTGATCGCCGAATATCTTGCAAATTTGTTTCTTGATGTTTTCGATTGTTCTTGGTGGGTCATCGAAAGCGCCAAGACCATCGTCACGATATAGGCCGATCTTGTTTCTAAGGTTAGGAGGTAGTTGCGACAGGAGGTACATGTAGGAGCCGACGAGTTCACAAGTCTCAGCTCCGTCAAAGCTGCCCATTGTGACATCGAAATTCGAACTTGAATTCTTTTTAGACCACGCTTCTGTTTCGCTAAACAGGAGGGAATTTTTGGCTTGCATGATAATGTGCTTTTCTTGTTCAGAAATTACGTCGAACTCGGTGGCGAACGCAAGGGCTTTGTTCAGTAGATCGTCGGTTATCGACGGGTAAAATTCTACTACATCGAAACCGATGAAAGAATGCGTTGGTTTGTTGGCAATGTTTTTGAACCACGCTATGACGGTGTCGCTGTTCTTCCACTGGTTTACGCCTGTCGCTGCTACTACTTTGGCGTTGATGCGCTCAAGGATCTTCTTACTAATGATGCCAATTTCGGATTTCGCGGGATTGATCAGGCGAGAAGTAGGGCTGTTATCGAAGTTCGGTTTGTGGTCCTTCAGCGTAATAAAGCATTCTTTCTCGGCTAGCATATCTATTCTGTTGTCTAGCTTCAGTTTCGTCGCGGTTTTCTTCTCTTCGGCTATTATTTTGGCTGTGCTGTTGGTTGGCGCTTTCTTGTAGGTTTTTGTAAGCAGCTCCCAACCCTACCAAGACGCACTCAGACACAGCGGCTTCAACCACAACCTACATTACGACCCCCAACCCACGACCACAAAACGCCGTAGGAGCAGGAACATCACTTGGTTCAACCCGCCATACAGCTCAAACGTCGCCACAGATATCGGCCATAAGTTCCTGATGGCAGTGGACGAGTGCTTTCCGAAAAACCATGAACCATCCCCTCCACAAGCTGCTCAATCGTAACACAGTGAAGCTGAGTTACAGTTGCATGCCGAATGTGCAGTCCATCATCTCTTCACATAATAAGCGCATACTGAGACAAGAAGCAGAGAAAAACAAAGAGCCAGAGCTCGAATGCAACTGCCGGCAGAAGAACAGCTGCCCACTGAAGGGAAAGTGCCTGACCAAAGCTGTAGTGTATCAAGCCACCGTCACAAATACCGAAAACAACGAGAACCAAACCTATGTCGGACTGACGGAGACCACATTCAAGACTAGATATCTTAATCACACATCGTCATTCAGAAACAAACATAAGAAACACGCCACGGAACTAAGTAAGCACATTTGGTCTTTGAAAGAAACTAACACCCCTCACACAATAAACTGGAAAATCCTCAAAAAATGCCAACCCTACTCCAACAAATCAAAACACTGTAACTTATGCCTCCGCGAAAAATTTATAATTATCTACCACCCCGAACTCAGCTCCCTCAACAAACGAAATGAATTAATCTCCACCTGCCGTCATCGTAAGAAATATCTTTTATGTAAATATCCTACGTAATTTATCACGAACTGTAATACGACCCCTATTTTACCACGCATCTCATGTATATATTCTGCTAAGCTGTAAATATTTGTCATTCACCTGACGAGTGTGGCAAGCTTCGGCTAACCATACGAAACAAATTTGTAGCGAATAAATTTCAATGAAATAACCAGTGTTTTCACCTTGTTAATTTCGCTCTGCGTTCACGCATCGAGCACTCTATCCAAATGATCTTGAACCCGATAGTTTATATCATCACACTACTATATATATATATATATATATATATATATATATATACATGAAAGTATACAATGTGCCCTACCGGCTATCACCATAATGGCTTTATGGTAATATACATATATATATATATATATATATATATATATATATATATATATATATATATGTATATATATATATATATATATATATATATATATATATATATATATATATATATATATATATATATATATATATATATATATATATATATATATATATATATATATATATATATATATATATATATATATATATATATATATATATAACTACAGACGGTACCGTTTCGGCCTTTTGGGCCTCATCAGTGTATATATATATATATATATATATATATATATATATATATATATATATATATATATATATATATATATATATATATATATATATATAATATATATATATATATATATATATATATATATATATATATATATATATATATATATATATATATATATATATATATACAGAGATGACGGACTAGCCGCCTTTAACAAAACACCCAGAGAAATTGAGAATATCAAGAAAAATATTTGCAAAACTTCAGCGACCACAACCTGAAGATCACCATCGAAGCAAACAGGAAATGCGTCAACTATCTCGACATCACCCTAGATTTAAAAGCCGGAACCTACAAACCATTTACCAAACCCGGAAACATCCCACAATATGTCAACAGCCACAGCAACCATCCGCCATCCGTGCTCCGAAGCATACCGGAAGCCATAAACAGAAGGCTGGCTAACATTTCTTCTGACAAACAGTCGTTTGATACAACAATTCCCCCGTACCAAGAAGCCCTCAAAAGAAGCGGATACGACTACAGCCTAAATTTCAAACCACAACCACCAAACCCAAAGCGCACGAGATGTAGAAACGTGATATGGTTTAACCCGCCCTTCAACGCCAACGTAGCCACCAACATCGGTCACAAATTCCTACGGACGGTAGACGAATGCTTCCCACTGAACCACCCTCTTCGCAAGATATTTAACAAGAACACCCTGAAGTTAAGTTATAGCTGCATGCCTAACATGAAAAACATTATTTCAACGCACAATAAGTCTTTACTTAATAAAGAATTGTCCCAAACCAATGCAACTCCAACTAAAGATTGTAACTGCCGCCAAAAAGAAAACTGCCCACTCTCTGGGAAATGCCAAACCGTAGGAATAGTTTACCAAGCTACAGTAAAAAGAGAGGACAGCGGTGAAGAAAAAACCTACGTCGGACTCACTGAGGGCACATTCAAGACCAGACTCAACAACCACACCAGCTCCTTCAGAAATCAGCAACACAAACATGCTACTGAACTGAGTAAGTACATTTGGACCTTAAAGGATTCAGATGTCCGATACTCAGTCAGATGGAAAATAATTAAACGATGCAGGCCCTATTCCAACAAAACAAAAATATGCAACCTATGCCTTTATGAAAAATACATTATAATTTGCCATCCAGAACTATGCTCACTGAACACTAGAAACGAACTTATATCGACATGTAGACACAGAAAAAAACACTTGCTATGTAACAAATAACCTACCAGATTTCAATTTTTAAAATTTTTTAATTATTCATAACTCTGTAAACCTAAACCGCATATTATCGTAATGACGTCACCCGTGTAATATATTCAAGTTTCCCAGGCATTAACATCACACGCGAAAATCACCTGATGAGTGTGGTAAGCTACGCTTGCCATACGAAACAGATCTGTAGTGATTAAAATTCAAATGAAGTAACTCAAGTTTGTCTTTTTGTCTTACTATATATATATATATATAACTACAGACGGTACCGTTTCGGCCTTTTGGGCCTCATCAGTGTAGTGCTGATGAGCAGGATGAAGATGACTGCTATTTACAGTCACCCTTGATGCACACAAAATGTGGGACATCAAGAACCATGCCAGAGCGCTCAACTGCAAGCAGTGAGCGTGCGCACATATATATATATATATATATATATATATATATATATATATATATATATATATATATATATATATATATATATATATATATATATATATATATATATATATATATATATATATATATATATATATATATATATATATATATATATATATATATATATATATATATTATATATATATATATATATATATATATATATATATATATATATATATATATATATATATATATATATATATATATATATATATATATATATATATATATATATATATATATATATATATATATATATATATATATATATATATATATATATATATATATATATATATATATATATATATATATATATATCTGTACTGTAGATATGCATCAAGCCTATTTATACCTCAGAAAAATTTTCTGAGTCCCTGACGGGAATCGAACCCGTAACCTTCTGATTGCCGGTGAGACGCTCTAACCATTGAGCCACACGAACTCAGATGGAGAGCGAAGGTTAATTAATGGTCCGATGTGATATGTGTGATATGCCTACTCTTTCGAGTCTCAACGTATCGTGTTCAGTTAATATTAACTGCAAGTTATATGTGAATATATTAGAACTGGTGAAGTGACGGCTTGTGAAATTATATGTAATATATATATCTGTACTGTAGATATGCATCAAGCCTATTTATACCTCAGAACAATTTTCTGAGTCCCTGACGGGAATCGAACCCGTAACCTTCTGATTGCCGGTGAGACGCTCTAACCATTGAGCCACACGAACTCAGATGGAGAGCGAAGGTTAATTAATGGTCCGATGTGATATGTGTGATATGCCTACTCTTTCGAGTCTCAACGTATCGTGTTCAGTTAATATTAATTGCAAGTTATATGTGAATATATTAGAACTGGTGAAGTGACGGCTTGTGAAATTATATGTAATATATATATCTGTACTGTAGATATGCATCAAGCCTATTTATACCTCAGAAAAATTTTCTGAGTCCCTGACGGGAATCGAACCCGTAAGGGACTCAGAAAATTTTTCTGAGGTATAAATAGGCTTGATGCATATCTACAGTACAGATATATATATTACATATAATTTCACAAGCCGTCACTTCACCAGTTCTAATATATATATATATATATATATATATATATATATATATATATATATATATATATATATATATATATATATATATATATATATATATATATATATATATATATTATATATATTTATAATATATATATATATATATATATATATATATATATATATATATATATATATATATATATATATATATATTAATACTGTATGTTTAACAGTTTTCTTTTTAACTCTATATAGCTCCCCTAGTAACTCCTCTCTTATATACACGAGGTTTTCTTACTCTAGTGGGACGTATCTCTTCGAAAAGACAAACTATTTGCCAGATATAATTTGATCAATTTCGAGAAAACGCCCTGGACGGATTTCCACGAGTTTGATGTGGTCTATCGAAAGTTGGGCGAACCAATGGTAGGCACACTTTACAATTCTTCAAAATTTCAATGTGTCGGATCTCGAAGCGATAGAGGGGGTGGGCAGATATACAAGTCGCTTTTTTGTTACCTATATTATATAAGCTTGTTGAGGCTAATATGCGAACGTAAGCCCTACTGCCTGTCCTCGGTTAGTTATATAGTTAAATGTCAAGAGAACCTCTTCGGAACCTTTAGTTGAATAAATTTAAAATGAAATTATTTTACTACAGCTCTCGTTTTTCGTTGTTTTTCTTAGTCAAAGAATTTCTGGATGGATGACGTTTACTTTGGACGTCAGCGTGTTGCTGGATGCAATCCAGCGGTGTTGCGGCTTTGTAAGGAAATTCCACCAGGGTAAGTTTCGCTTGTTCTCGAATTTGCTTCAGAAATTGAATATTTCCCCAGTATAATTTAATTTAATACGAATAGCGACGGTTTTGATTAATTAGTAATGGTGGTAGACAATGATAACGATGATGATGTTTTCGTTATTAAAACATGTTTTAGATTTCGCGTTACATCAAACTTGGTCCATCCTTTTCTTGAAGGAATGAGTTTACAGAAAGCAATGCAGGCCTCGCGGTTATTTATCGTGGACTACAGCATTTTGGACAAGGCTGACGTTGACAGTGAACGTGTGGTAAGATATTCATCTTAGATATTCATAGTAGATATTCATATTAGATATCCATCTTATATATTCATCTTAGATATTCATCTTAGATATTGATCTTAGATATTGATCTTAGATATTGATCTTAGATATTCATCTTAGATATTCATCTTAGATATTCATCTTAGATATTCATCTTAGATATTCATCTTAGATATTCATC
The DNA here is from genome assembly GCA_035772405.1 of Chrysogorgia sp. JL179-B06. NCBI lineage: Eukaryota > Metazoa > Cnidaria > Anthozoa > Scleralcyonacea > Chrysogorgiidae > Chrysogorgia > Chrysogorgia sp. JL179-B06. The sequence continues at coordinate 193,438 of JAYKKM010000063.1, read as the reverse complement.
TTAGATACTCACCTTAGATATTCATCTTAGATATATTCATCTTAGATACTCATCTTAGATATTCATTTTAGATATTCATCTTAGATATTCATCTTAGATATTCATCTTAGATATCCATATTAGATATACTCATCTTAGATATACTCATCTTAGATATTCATCTTATAGATATTCATCTTAGATATTCATCTTAGATATTCATCTTGGATATTCATCTTAGATATTCATCTTAGATATTCATCTTAGATATTCATCTTAGATATTCATCTTAGATATTCATCTATAGATATTCATCTATAGATATTCATCTTAGATATTCATCTTAGATATTCATCTTAGATATCCATATTAGATATTCATCTTAGATATTCATCTTAGATATACTCATCTTAGATATTCATCTTATAGATATTCATCTTAGATATTCATCTTAGATATTCATCTTAGATATTCATCTTAGATATTCATCTTAGATATTCATCTTAGATATTCATCTTAGATATTCATCTTAGATATTCATCTTAGATATTCATCTTAGATATTCATCTCAGATATTCATCTTAGATATTCATCTTAGATATTCATCTATAGATATTCATCTTAGATATTCATCTTAGATATTCATCTTATATATTCATCTTAGATATTCATCTTAGATATTCATCTTAGATACTCATCTTAGATATTCATCTTAGATATTCATCTTAGATATTCATCTTAGATATTCATCTTAGATATTCATCTTAGATATTCATCTATAGATATTCATCTTAGATATTCATCTTAGATATTCATCTTAGATATTCATCTATAGATATTCATCTTAGATATTCATCTTAGATATTCATCTTATATATTCATCTTAGATATTCATCTTAGATATTCATCTTAGATATTCATCTTAGATATTCATCTTAGATATTCATCTTAGATATTCATCTTAGATATTCATATTAGATATTCATATTAGATATTCATATTAGATATCCATCTTAGATATTCATCTTAGATATTTATTTTAAAATATTCATAGTTGATTAGCTTCTTGGAAAAGAAGTGGTCAGTAATTTTTCTATTAAATCTTGATTTTAATCTTTGTTCCATTTATCAAATTTTGTTTTTCTCTATCAAATTATAGGTGACAAGTCCGTTAGGACTTTTCTTCCTCAACAAAAATCGAGACCTTGTTCCGGTAGCGATACAATTGTTTGCTCATCGAAAAGAAAATAATCCGGTAAACTGCGCGAAAATGGTCAATGCTAAGAATAACGAATACTTTCTTTCTTTTACATTTCATTAATTGTTTGTTGTTGTTTATCGTATCTGATTGGCTTATTTTGTCACATGATTATTTTGCATAGAAAAGTTTGATACTCGATTTTCATTTCTCTTTATGTTTCACTTTGTGACGAAGGGCCTTCGCTCGAAACATTAGACCTCCTATACACTATTTCGGCATTACATCAACCTTTTAGAGTTTTCCATTTGTATAACCATTAAGTTATATAAACATGATTAATTTTCTTTCCAGATATTCGTTCCCAGTGATCCAATCTACACTTGGGCTCTCGCCAAAATGTGGTTCAATAATGCCGATGCTGGTTACCACAGAGCATGCGCACATCTGGGTAAGAGTTTTCTATTAGCGATTTTCAATTGGAAAATTTCGTAATTTAATCCCCGGCATCCCAGCAGGGCAATCCCAAGGACACACCTTCCGTGGATACAATAGCGAAGCGCACAGTTACTATTTATAGACCAAAACTCAGACAAATAAACCAAATCTGACTACCCAACCATTTCCTATTGTTTAGGACATGAATTTAATTATAGACTCAGACAAACATTGACAAATACGTCATCTGTGCGCAACGCTATTGGACATGGCTCTCCCACTATTATAACTACAAGTTATGTCTGTTTAAAACTATGCATAACGCCTACTATGTCAGGTCACCTACGACTCTTTGTCACATTAGTCTCAGTAGAAGAACCAGTAGATATTCTCTCAGAGCTGTCGGACGCTCTGGTAATTGCAAGTGCTTTAAACATTTTAATTTTTTTTCTTTTAAAGGTTTTAGCCATCTTCTCTTAGAAAGTATTGCCATAGCAACACACAGGCAATTGTCACCATCCCACCCGGTCTATAGACTCTTGGCTTCGTATATTCATTACGTCATTGCTATTAATAGGTGATTTTTGCACAACATTTAAAGTAGCATATATGTTTGGTGGTCTTGTAGCTTGTCAAGATAGTTTCCAGTTGATAAACTGTTCAATTAGTAGAGTACTTTAGAGATTCCGGTGAGATGAATGGTCTTGTATTCAGTTGCTATAGAGTTCTAGACTAGCGTGTCAAAGGTCGGATGGTGTTATAATTAATTTGGTAGAGTGTTGCACTAATAGTATATTAAAGGGTTGTGAGTTGCCAGGTCTTGTATTGCAGTTGGTGGAGTTTCGGACATGGGGTATCAATGTTCAGTGGCGGATCCAGGATTTTCATAAGGGGTTTCCTCTAAGGTGTTCCTCTAAGGTGCTCGGGGAAATTTTTTTTCATTTCCTGCATTTGATAGCACGTTTGAGCGCTCAGCAGCAGAAAAAGGGACAGGAGCCATTTAACATTTAATATTTGCATTGGTGCAATTCGCACGTCAAATTTATTTTGAACTTATTTATTTTATTTTGCACGTCAAATTTATTTTGCTTGAGAATGATCAAACCGATTTGCATTTTTTTGTTACCAATCCCTGAAGATTCATCCCCACAAGCCCATACAAATTTCGTATGAATAAAATTTGTTGGGATTTAGAGTGCTATTTTAAGTGCTAGTAACGAAGGGAGTGGCTTTCGCTTCCTCTGTATTTTTCCTTCACAATAATGAACTTCGCCTGCTTATACTGACTTGTGTGAGATTAAATGTACATTTTTGTCAAATCATTTACAGTGTAATCTTATCCAATATGGCGATAAAAAGCACATGGCCGAGAAAACGAAAATTAATTCCAGCCTAAAAAGACGCAATAATATTTTCCTCGCAACCAGCCGAATTTAGGGAGAAAAATAGAAAAAGGTTTCAAAGAAGGTTTACACGGTTTCCGTGAATCCATCACTGATTTGTTGGTATAGTGGATCAGTTGAGACTGGGACTAGCTAGAGTATCAAGGAATGGTTTATATGGTCGGTGAATGTTAATTAAGTAAAGTAATTAGTAGGTAACCCACCCCACCCCCCCATCCACCGTTCAAAGGGATGCCGCCTCATTAGTATTTCAATAGAACAATGGGAAGAACAAAGAGCGTTACGTACAAAAAGTAATTAGTATTGTTAGCGTGACGAACGCATTGCGAACTCATAGAATGGCTTAATTTATTAAATATTCCGTGTGAGGGACATGTGAGGGACGGAAGTAATTACCTCTAAGCCTCTTTCACCTTTACGATCCCTAACCCTAGTTTCGTGTACCTTTGGGACCCCCATCGTATACTTAGGTGGCTCTCTGTGTGAAGTAATTAGTGTTAAGAACGCCTCAACCCCTATTCCACTTTGACTGAACCTGTGTTTTCACCGCTAAGAGATGAACCCTAATAATTTTGGCCGTATTATGGCTTATCTCGCTTTAGTGTACACAATTCCTATGATGAAGAAACACGTCGGGAAACAGTGCGAAGAACTGTTCAAGATCTCAAACATATTGAAAAAATATAAATATAAACGTCTTGGTTAAACTGGATGACTCGGCTGTTTTATGACGCCGTTGTCATGATGTATATTCACGTTGTCAAAGTTAAGATTTGCATACATGTTCACGAAATTGGCCGAATTATCGCTAATTATATCTCGCGTTAATGCACGGGATTCCAATGGAGGAAGAAACCCTACGGGAATCAGTGTGAAGAACTGTTCAAGATCTCAAACGCATCGACATAGAAAAATAATAAATCGTTACTTAGTTTTGGCGTAATTAAGTATTCTGAAGAAACCATTCGCAAAATGATCAGGAATTACAAAATAAGGTTTCCTGGCAGAAAAAGTATAATATCTAAGAGTTTTATATTGGTTGAACGGCTTTACTTCATAGAGAACGACGGAGCGTGGAGTTAGAACGAGGATATAAAGCGGACTAACTCTAGCAGCTTGAATAAATTTGTCCACCTGATCTTAGATAATAAAAGCATGGGAGCCATTAAGCGTAATTAAAGGTTACATGTTTGATAGCATAAGCGTTCAAATTGGCAGAAATGACTTGCCGAGTAATAATTTCGGGGGAATTATCACTTATCTAACCTTCGTTTATCGATTAAGCGATTCATGTGTCGAAGAAACACTTCGGGAAGCAGTGTGAACAACTGTTCAAGATCTCAAACATAGTAATAACGACGCTGTGCTACGGTCTGATTTGAATATTGATTGATTTTGAACGAGTAGAAGACGTTTAAAAGTCATTAGTCTGCTGTGCTTCAACAACTTTACGCCTTATTTGAATATTAGTTAATTAGGTTTGAACGACAAAAAGTCATTAAAAGGTCATTAGGTAAAGGCGAAAGCGTGGGTTCGAATTCGTTTCATCTAACGATTACAAGGCTGCGTTTTTGGTTAACTAGCAATCGGAGAGATATTTGCGACTCCAATGAACTTTGTTGACGGTCTATCTCGTTGTTGGGAGAAGAAATGGGCCTGATTTGACTGATCTTTCTGCCAGGGATGTTGACGCAAAACACGCTTTAATATCAGCGTTGTCTTTTCGTTATCCTTATCCTTATCTTTATCCTTATCTTAATTTATCCTTATCTTTATCTTTATCGTTATCATTATCCTTATCTTTAACCTTATCTTTATCTTTATCCTTATCATTATCCTTATACTTATCCTTATCCTTATCCTTATCTTTATCTTTATCCATATCCTTATCTTTATCCTTATCTTTATCCTTATCCTTATCCTTATCTTTATCTTTATCTTTATCTTTATCCATATCCTTATCTTTATCCTTATCTTTATCCTTATCCTTATCCTTATCTTTATCTTTATCTTTATCTTTATCTTTATCTTTATCTTTATCCTATCTTTATCCTTATCCATCTCTTTATCTTTATCCTTATCTTTATACTTATCCTTATCTTTATCCTTATCCTTATCTTTATCCTTATCATTATCTCTATCCTTATCTTTATCTTTATCCTTATCTTTATACTTATCCTTATCCTTATCTTTATCTTTATGCTTATCTTTATACTTATCCTTATCCTCATCTTTATCCTTATCTTTATCTTTATCCTTATCCTTATCCTTATCCTCATCTTTATCCTTATCTTTATATTTATCTTTGTCTTTATCCTTATCTTTATCCTTATCCTTATCTTTATCTTTATCTTTATCTTTATCTTTATCTTTATCTTTATCTTTATCTTTATCTTTATCCTTATCTTTATCCTTATCCTAATCCTTATCCTTATTCTGATCAGGGATGATCTATGATTCGGGATGATCTTTGATCAGGGATGATCTTTGATCAGGGATGATCTTTGATCGGGGATGATCTTTGATCACGGATGATCTTTGATTCGGGATGATCTATGATCCGCGATGATCTTTGATCAGGGATGATCTCTGATCAAAGATCATCCCTGATCAAAGATCATCCCAAATCAAAGATAATCCCGGATCAAAGATCATCCCTGATCAAAGATCATCCCTGATCAAAGATCATCCCGAATCATAGATCATCCCTGATCAGAATAAGGATAAGGATTAGGATAAGGATAAAGATAAGGATAAAGATAAAGATAAAGATAAAGATAAAGATAAAGATAAAGATAAAGATAAAGATAAAGATAAAGATAAAGATAAAGATAAAGATAAAGATAAAGATAAAGATAAAGATAAAGATAAAGATAAGGATAAGGATAAAGATAAGGATAAAGACAAAGATAAATATAAAGATAAGGATAAAGATGAGGATAAGGATAAGGATAAGGATAAAGATAAAGATAAGGATAAAGATGAGGATAAGGATAAGTATAAAGATAGCATAAAGATAAGGATAAGGATAACGATAAGGATAAAGATAAGGATAAAGATAAAGATAAGCATAAAGATAAGGATAAGGATAAAGATAAGGATAAGGATAAGTATAAAGATAAGGATAAAGATAAAGATAAGGATAGAGATAATGATAAGGATAAAGATAAGGATAAGGATAAAGATAAGGATAAGGATAAGTATAAAGATAAGGATAAAGATAAAGATAAGGATAAGGATAAAGATAGGATAAAGATAAAGATAAAGATAAAGATAAAGATAAAGATAAAGATAAAGATAAAGATAAGGATAAGGATAAGGATAAAGATAAGGATATAGATAAGGATATGGATAAAGATAAAGATAAAGATAAAGATAAGGATAAGGATAAAGATAAGGATAAAGATAAGGATATGGATAAAGATAAAGATAAGGATAAGGATAAGGATAAGGATAAGTATAAGGATAATGATAAGGATAAAGATAAAGATAAGGTTAAAGATAAGGATAATGATAACGATAAAGATAAAGATAAGGATAAATTAAGATAAGGATAAAGATAAGGATAAGGATAACGATAAGACAACGCTGATATTAAAGCGTGTTTTGCGTCAACATCCCTGGCAGAAAGATCAGTCAAATCAGGCCCATTTCTTCTCCCAACAACGAGATAGACCGTCAACAAAGTTCATTGGAGTCGCAAATATCTCTCCGATTGCTAGTTAACCAAAAACGCAGCCTTGTAATCGTTAGATGAAACGAATTCGAACCCACGCTTTCGCCTTTACCTAATGACCTTTTAATGACTTTTTGTCGTTCAAACCTAATTAACTAATATTCAAATAAGGCGTAAAGTTGTTGAAGCACAGCAGACTAATGACTTTTAAACGTCTTCTACTCGTTCAAAATCAACCAATATTCAAATCAGACCGTAGCACAGCGTCGTTATTACTATGTTTGAGATCTTGAACAGTTGTTCACACTGCTTCCCGAAGTGTTTCTTCGACACATGAATCGCTTAATCGATAAACGAAGGTTAGATAAGTGATAATTCCCCCGAAAATATTACTCGGCCAGTTATTTCTGCCAATTTGAACGCTTATGCTATCAAACATGTAACCTTTAATTACGCTTATTGGCTCCACACGCTTTTATTATCTAAGATCAGGTGGACAAATTTATTCAAGCTGCTAGAGTTAGTCCGCTTTATATCCTCGTTCTAACTCCACGCTCCGTCGTTCTCTATGAAGTAAAGCCGTTCAACCAATATAAAACTCTTAGATATTATACTTTTTCTGCCAGGAAACCTTATTTTGTAATTCCTGATCATTTTGCGAATGGTTTCTTCAGAATACTTAATTACGCCAAATCTAAGTAACGATTTATTATTTTTCTATGTCGATGCGTTTGAGATCTTGAACGGTTCTTCACACTGATTCCCGTAGGGTTTCTTCCTCCATTGGAATCCCGTGCATTAACGCGAGATATAATTAGCGATAATTCGGCCAATTTCGTGAACATGTATGCAAATCTTAACTTTGACAACGTGAATATACATCATGACAACGGCGTCATAAAACAGCCGAGTCATCCAGTTTAACCAAGACGTTTATATTTATATTTTTTCAATATGTTTGAGATCTTGAACAGTTCTTCGCACTGTTTCCCGATGTGTTTCTTCATCATAGGAATTGTGTACACTAAAGCGAGATAAGCCATAATACGGCCAAAATTATTAGGGTTCATCTCTTAGCGGTGAAAACACAGGTTCAGTCAAAGTGGAATAGGGGTTGAGGCGTTCTTAACACTAATTACTTCACACAGAGAGCCACCTAAGTATACGATGGGGGTCCCAAAGGTACACGAAACTAGGGTTAGGGATCGTAAAGGTGAAAGAGGCTTAGAGGTAATTACTTCCGTCCCTCACATGTCCCTCACACGGAATATTTAATAAATTAAGCCATTCTATGAGTTCGCAATGCGTTCGTCACGCTAACAATACTAATTACTTTTTGTACGTAACGCTCTTTGTTCTTCCCATTGTTCTATTGAAATACTAATGAGGCGGCATCCCTTTGAACGGTGGATGGGGGGGGGGGGGTTACCTACTGTAATTATACTATAATTTTGGTACATTGTCAAATAGTATATGAAAAATCTACGCAGCACTAGCTCAGTTGTCTGACGATGTTGTATTCGCCTCAACAATATCTTTCGTCTGGTGCTATTTTTCTTTGTTTCTAGTTTTGAAACTAATCAGCTTATTGCTTACGATGGTTGGTTGGATAATGCGACTAATCTTGGCGTTTCTGGAATAATCAGCCTTTTCCAAGAACAGTTAGTATACCTATCATAACTCGATGTTCGTGATGCTATACGTGGTTAATAGTTGTGCAAGTTATATTTTTAGAACTCAACCGGGACCAGTTGCGAATATACAACTCCAAGGTCTTCGGGCTTGAATCCAACCCACAACCTCTAGGTTCCTAGATCAGCGCTCTCTTTCTAATAACGGAGCTACTGTATACGGAAGCCTTATAAAATATAACTTCCATTGTATTCTTGTCTTATTTAGTTGGCCATCCTGGAGGTTGGATCGACAAGGTTACTTTCCTAGAGATCTGCAAGACCGAGGAGTAAGTATAAATTATGTACAAATTAAAGAAGTCCCTTGCAATGGGAAATAAACAATCGAAAAACCGTATATTCTAAAAATAACCGTTTAAAGCTTAGATAGCACGATGCTGATTTCGGCAGACAACTATCCAACTAAGCGGGTGTTTATAAGATCGATAAAGAATGACGCCACTTCCCAGAAAGAAGTGACGCTCAAAATAGATACGAACTAAAACACAAAATGTTTTTGTCGATATATAGTAATATTGGATCAAGGAACTTAATGTGAACATGAAATATGAAATATGCATGAGCCACATTTTGTAAGTATGATCCGGCGCATAACCTCGGGTTTTTCAGAACCTCAGGTTTTTCAGACAGTCGTGTTTTGCAGAACCTCGGGTTTTTCTACTGGGGCTTTTACGCTGGGGTTTTCCATAGGTATTTCTTCGATTTGTATCATTGAAGTTTTAAACAGATATTTTCGGAACTTCTCACCGCCACTCACCATGGCTTACTTTCTTTAGGTAATACGTATTGCTGTAATATACAATATTACTTTGTTTAGGTAATACACTTATTACTTGTATACTGTAGGTAATACACTTATTATACTTTGTTTAAATAATATACTTATTATCTTGTTTAGCTAATACTTATTACTTTGTTGGGTAATAGTTATTGCTTTGTTTAGTGTAGGTATAATAATATACTTATAATATTGCTTTGTTTAGGTAATACTTATATTACTCTGTTTATTACCATATCGACAAGTTTCACTGTATATGTTTTGTCTTTAGGTTCTTGACCCAGACATTCTCCCTGATTATCCATACCGGGACGATGGCCTGCTTATTCATAATGCGATTGAAGATCACGTGCGCCGAGTTGTGGAACTAAATTACTGTAAGTGAACAAATTAAACATAAGAGAGAGAGAGAGAGTACGAGGGAGAGGGGATTAGAGGGGGGGGGGGGGTGAGCGCAAGGGAGAGGAGTGAAGGAGCTGAGAGAATGAGACTAAATACTGAAAGTTGGTCATGTATATACACCAAAAATAGTGAAAAGGACGTCCAATGTCTCGAGTGAAGGCCATATATTCGACAGAGAGTGAAACAGAGCGGTGAAATAAAAACTAATTGTGAAACGTTTATACATATATCTATCGGAAAAAACGGATTTTCTGCTATTCGGCACACCAAAAGTTCGACGTTATGATATGCCGGGTATATATATAGTGCTGATTTCCAGGTTTGTGTATATCAATGTAAAAAATCTACGTTGATATTGCGCCTTATATTGACGTTGCTTTGACGTCAATAATCCAACGTCAATTCGATTTGCGTTTTCAACCATTGTTTCAACGTCGTCCTAATGTCGTAGTTTCAACGTTGAATCAATCTTGTTTTGCCTGCTGGCAGAAGAGTAGTCCGAGAAGAAACGAATGATGATGGTGAATAAATGAAGTTACAAAGTGCATGGATAACCAAATTCAGAAACGTTTTTCTTACTGTCAGGTGACATAAAGAATTTGATGGACGACTTCGAAGTGCAGGCTTGGGCTAACGAGTTAACAGAAGAAGATCCACTTCTTGGGTGCAATATTAAGGTAAACAAATAACCATAAGGTAACTACATGCGATAGCGAAGCGCACAGATGACGTCAGTATTTATATTTGTCTGAGTCTATAATTTATTCTTGTTTATTCTTGCATTCCCAACAATACTAGAAAATAGTTATTTAGGAATCCTTTGAGATTCAAATTTGGTTTGTTTGTCTGAGCTTTGGTCTATAAATAGTAACTGTTCCCTTCGCTATTGTCACTGTAACCATAACTGTAACTCCAATCATAACTGTCGCTGTAATAATAACTCCCATTGTAACTATAACTACCATCGTAACCACAAATTGTAAACATACCTGCCATTGTAACCGTAACAGCCATAGTAACCATAACTGTAACCATAAATGACACTGTAAACAGTTTGACCAAGGAAGGAAGAATATTATTTTTCTTGAAATCTTAGGGGGTTCCAGGCGAAGGGAAATTCAGATCATTTGACGAACTAATCCAGACACTCACTTCCATAATCTTCATGTGCACCGCTGGTCATGCGGCCGTCAACTTACCTCAGTATGACGAATATGGCTACCCGCCTAACTATCCGACGCTGTTGGTCGGAGAGCCTCCATGTAATACAGTAAGTAAACCAGGAATCGAAATTTACGGTAATCAATTGGTTCGTATTTACCATTAAATCTAAGCATTGAACTTGTAAACTTTATTATAAATACGTATACGCAATAACCCCTCGCCCACCAGTCCTTTCAGACAAAATTTTCATAATTTTAAAATTGAACGATCTGCCGACGCATTTCCTTTACCCACTGACATCATTATTGAATTACTTACGCTTTGTTTGACCTCCACTTATTTTCAATATAACGGCACACTCTACAAACAGTTATATGGGACAGCTATGGGATCTCCAGTCTCGGTTGTGGTCGCTGAGAATGTGATGCATAGAGGAACACGCCCTCGCATGCTTACAAAATAACATTACCTTTTTGGTTTCGCTACGTTGACGATACCATTACGATACATGAAGACTACGTCGACGATTTTCACAAACATGTTAACGAACAGAACTGTGACATACAATTTACTAAAGAAATTGAGGAGAATGGAGCTCTTCCTTTTCTAGACTGTTTGGTAACACGTGACAAGAACAAACTAAGGACTAGTATTTACAGAAAACTAACACACACTGATAGACTACTAGACGAATAATCTTACAACCCAACGGTACACAAACCAATAACGATCAAGACTTTGACAAGACGAGCACAACTTACTTGCGATTCACCAGATACTCTGCGCAACTAAAACGACTATCTTCGGCGCGCGTTGCGCAAAAACAACTACAATACTAACTTTATTGAACGGAACAACTACAATATCAACGAGACCAACGAGAACGACAGCAACCGTAACAACAGCAACAATATCATACATTAAAGGTACATTAGAAACTAGCTAGTGCACGTATTTTACGACCTTACAACATACGTGTAGCCCACAAACCTAGAACTAGACAACGAACAGCCTCACGAACGACAGGGTGCAGTTTACAAGATCAAATGCGCCGACTGCCAGGGCACTTATATTGTTGAAACCGGCAGAAACCTAAAAATTAGACAAGCTGAACACAAACGAGCTACTAGAAACGGGGACAGGACTAATCATATAGGTGCACACCACGTACAAACAAAACACGATATTGACTGGGACTCGGCTGAATGTACCGCCTAGCTTTAACACAAACTACAAACATTAAAAAGTTGGTATACCAACTTGGAACATAAACTATTATACCGACACCAAAATATGCTTCTGAGAATATTTTCGTGTCTGGGTTGAAGTCAGTATTACGGCTACAGCTCTCAACTCTCCACGTGACGTGGTCAATGATCATCAATGATGTCAACCTGAAGACGTAAAAATGTTCAGAGTAGCGCTTTATATATACAGAAGGAGGGGGCGTCACTATACAAGTTTAAGAGATAATAATAATAATAATAATTTGTATTTATATTGCGCACATTCATAAAATGTTCAATGCGCATAACATTGAATAAGATTAAAAGATTATAATACAAATATATAGGTTAAAAAATATAATGTATGATGTAAAATTAGGTTAGAGTCAATTAAAAGCCATAATAAAAAGATAAGTTTTTAGTTTTGATTTAAAATTAGAAAGACTATCTATGTTTCTGATATCAGCAGGCAGATTATTCCATATAATTGTGGTGCGGCAAACATGAAAGAACGGTCAGCGAGAGTTTTCTTTGATCTAATACGAGGATAGGAAAGAAGGTTGCCATCATTAGAACTGCGGAGGTTATAGCGGCCAGGTAGAGTAATTGAAATAAGATCTGACAGATAGGAAGGAGCCATTTGACGAAGAACTTTAAATGTGAGGAGCAATATTTTAAAGGTAATCCTTAGTCTGACAGGTAACCAGTGTAGTTCCTTAGAAAGTGGGGTGATATGGCAGTGTTTAGGTGCACAATAGACCAAACGAGCACACGCGTTCTGTACACGTTGAAGCTTGGAAATAAGGGTGTCAATAGTCGAGTCTACTTGTAATGAAAGCGTGTATCAGTGTTTCGGTATGTTTTCTGTTAAGAAATTTCCTGATATGAATGATATTATACAGATGGTAGAATGCTGCACCACAGGTCTTGGTAAACATGAGTACTCATTGCAAGTTTGGAGTCAAACCAAATACCAAGATCCTTAACTACATCAACTGGATAAATATCAGCATCACCAACTTTGATTTTATCAATAGTAACCTTTTGCAACTGCTGCGATGTGCCAAACAAAACAATTTCAGTCTTCCCATCATTAAACATCAGATAACAATAGATAGATAAGCATGATGTAAGGCTGAATTACGATAAACTTTACAAATGTAACAAGAAAAACTAAAATCTAAATAACTATAGAATATTAGATATAATTATACATTAACAGTTACGTTTAGTGAATTATGTATAATAAAACTGTTCTTGAACCTATTAGTACGAAAAGTGACATGAAACTAAAAGTCGAAAAAACCTAGAAGTGCAATGAATCTTAAAATTAAATTTCTTTCCCGCTGTAATTGTAATTATAACTTTCATTATTTCCCATTGCTTTTGCTATTCTTGCTTTCTGGGACTGCACTGTCATCTCTAGCATTGTTCGTTCGTTCGTTCATTTATTCATTTATTGATATATTGATCTGTCCACCCATCTATTTGTCCAAACCCATATCCATTCCCAATGACCATCCATGCATCCAGATATCCCTCCATCTATTTCTCTGTCCATTTGCTGTTATCCATCTATATGTGCCAGCCAGTATAACGTTGTTCTATATTTATGTTTCCGTACGTTTTTGTTTGCTCGTATGTTTTCTTAGAAACTATTTTTCAACAGCTAAGCTCTTATACATTTACAGCGCTGGCGAGATAAACACGATCTCTTGAAACACCTTCCTACCAAAGACCTTTGTATGCAGTCCGTCGTATTCTCTAAGCTTTTGGCAGACCGTAAAACAAATGGACTCGCTGATTTCAACGCCAAATTCCAGTACGATCCAATCGCAGTAAATTCCCGTGACCAGTAAGTACATCTTTATGATATAGCCTTGGTTTGCTTTACATCATAACAAAAGATGGGCTTGAAGAGGGTAACTTCTTAATACGCTGTATTTTTTTACAATTGCATATAAAGTTTTAGCCGAAACACAGAAACGAAAGTCTGAAAAAAACACGCCTGAATGGATACGATGCGATACATCCTATCCAAATTAAACGGCGTTTTTTTCCATCATCGAAAACGATTCTAAGAACAAATTCGCTTTCTAAGTGGAACAAGTTTTTGAAAACGCCGTTTTCGTGTATACGGTGAAAACCAAAACGTTTCCCATTAATCTGGGATTTACAGTAAAAATTTAAAATTCAAATTAATGAATGTATTTTCATGTTCATTTTACAAGTTCATTAACAGTATAATAATGTAACATCAAGTATTAATATGTAGGTATTGATGCGCCCGCGAGCCGCATACCGATGCAGTGAAGTTCCAGATTTCTGTCATGAATAATGATTGTATTTATGAATTAATATTATGCCATAAAGGGTCCCCATCGCAGTGATAAAGACATAAAGGGCCTTATGACAGTGCCATTAGCGAGTTTACAGACACTGCAATGTAACGATTAATGCTAAAACTGCAGTTCTTGATTATTATAAAAACGATGTTATTGCTTCACAGTTAAGATAATGTATAACATATTCTTTGTAATTTTTTAATGTATAACGTTTGCTTAAAAATGGGCCCCTTTGGCCCCTCTCATCATGCCTGATCGCTGGTTCAATTCAACTGCGAATGCTCAATCCGGTATTCAGCGTTTTCGAATCGTTTTGCGTTTTCATGTGGACAGCGAAAACGATTCGAGAACGAAATAGTGTGGATGCAAAACCTTTTTACTCGTTTGGCTGGTCATGTGATCAAAAGTTGCCATGCATTTGGGAATATTTTGTTACTAGGATATACCTATACTATTTCAGTTAATTTATGCAAATTTCGTGATGAGACTTTTCTTGGTGGTTAACAAGATAAAAATGGCGATATGTAAAGATTATTCACAGAAGAATTCTTCTTATATCTTTTGTCCACCTTGAAAAAATTTCCTGAATTTTCTGAAAAAATTTCCTGAATTTTCTGAAAAAAATTCCTGTCTGGATAATTTGTTGGGTAACGTTGTGATATATATTGTAGCAATATTTTGTGCGAAACACCCTGGAACAATACTTTTTAAAGTATATCGTACCACGAAGCATTCAGTACTGTACTGAGTTAGTATGGGATATGACGGAAGGTAGCGCCAGTGCGTTGAAAAAATGCCGGGTAAGTCGATCAATACAATTTTTACAAAGTAATGCTTTGAGTTGTTCTGCATCAAGAAAAATATATATAAGAAAATCCGACATTGTTTCTGAGGTGTAAATCTATATTCACAAGTCTTACCAACTTCGTCTCCATACTCGCTCGATCTCTCTCGGTATTCAAAATGTTAGACAACAAGGAATGCGGTTATATATTTATCATCGGTTGTGACATCATATATGAAAATGAAAATGGCTACTTCGGATAGACAAGATGAAATAGTGAAGACTTAACTAGACCCGAAAACGGATACTGTGCAAGAGGTCGATTTGTCCGACCATGGAAGTAAAATGGACGAAGAAGTCAGCGTAAAAACGGGAAAAAAACGTAATTAAAAACATTCAAAGTTTAAGGAATAATAAGAAATCAGCCAAGAGTAGATTGACTAAAACTAAAAAAACAGTTGAACGACCTTCTTGAAAACTAAAATAAATCATTACCAAGTAAGAATGCCTTGCGAAGAGCTGTGAACAAAATTAATTCTGAGATGAATATCATTGAAATATGATAATTTGTAGTTTGAAAGAGGTCTATGCCATGAGTGAAGACAATGAAGAGACTATAAATACAGTTATTGAGACATTAGACAAAGAACTTAAAGATATTGGAACTTCAGTTGATTTAATTATTGAAACTGTAGAGAGACATTTGGAAGAAAGACTTGTCAATGGGGAGGACGAGTCAGTGTTGCTTTCACTTATTATTATTATTATTGTTATTATTATTACTATCCTCCATCAGTAAAATTTTTTCAATGCCAAACTGTTCTACGCAAAGCCTTAAAATATTCTCCAAATGAAGCAATTAACGAACTGTGGAAATCCACTAATAATCATACTAATATTCAATACGACGTCTATAACTCTACTAAAGAAGTTCTGAAAGATTTCCGTTCTGGGCATGAAGATAGACTTCGAAACCACTTGACTTGTCAGGGATCCTTTTTCTCTAACGTTACAAAGTTCTCCTTATCACAGCTTAACAAGGTGTGGTCAATTGCTCAATCAAAAATGCCAAAAAACATTTATAACTTTACTATACGTTATGTGAACAATTCTCTTCCGACACGCAAAAACCTTCACAGATGGGGAATATCTTCAAGTCCAGAATGCTCCTTTTGTCTGAGCCCAGAAACACTACTACATGTTGTTGCTGGTTGTCAATCGTATCTTGAACGTTTTACATGGAGGCACAATTCAATTCTTAACTTTCTTGCAAATACCTTACAAACTGTTAACGGTTCAAACCTCTTTGTCGATCTACCTGGATTCAAAAGCCCATCTATCCTAACTGGTGACACGTATCGTCCAGATTTGCTATTGCAATGTTCAAACGGCTGTCTTTATATTCTCGAACTTACTGTTGGTTTTGAATCAAACCTTCAAAACAACGTCAAACGGAAAGAAGAAAAATATAGTGAACTAGTAAAACAGCAAAGTGAACATTTTAATGAAGTTAAATTTATAAATCTCTCCATGAGCTCCCTAGGTGTTTTTGCGAATGAGTGTTCTACTTTTTTAGATATGCTAGACAAGGTTGGTCTTGATAACAAGCACCAAATGTACTGCGTAAGGAAAATGATGACTATAGCTATCAGAACTACATATTATATTTTCTGCTGCCGAAATAAGGAATGGGGAAATCCCGAATTATTAGCTTTTTGAAATATTTGTATATAAATTTGCATGTTTTATTATAATATAGTCATTAGTTGTTATTATATATTACTAGTTGTGATTCAAGTAGCCAATTGTAAATTACCTTAATAAGCGAGATTTATAATTGTATATGTAGAAAAGAAAAACATTTAATAAAGTTTCCATTATTATTATTATTATTATTATTATTATTATTATTATTATTATTCTTATTATTATTATAACAATCTTTAATCAGGGTGTCCCCGTCACAGAAGTGGTTTTCAGAGGAGCCCTGCGTCATTAAAAATATATACAACAATACATAAATAAAAAACATACATAACATAACATTACAAAAAGCAAAACAAAAACAAAAAAAACCTATAAAATGCAGTTACAGTATACAATTAATAATACACTTATCAAATATACAATAAATTAAAATAAACTTAAGCAGTTCAAATATCCATCAACTTTTTAAGTTTCGTTTTCGAGTGTCATAGTTATATATTTCATAATTGAATTTAAAATTGAAATCAAGATCAACTAGTCGTTATACAGGTACTTGTGTAATATGAGGTGTCTATGGAAGAGTCGTCTAACATGTAGAGGTTTCCATTTTAAGGACATTAGCGATGGTGAAGCTGATGAGCGAGTGGGTAAATCCAGAATTATCTTAGCAGCTTTATTTTGAAGAACTTGAAGTTGAGCCATTAGAGACAAGTTATTCTTATCACCCACAAACAAAGTCAGCATAATCGAATAGAGGAAGAACCAGGCTGTTGAATAGAGTAAGTCTGACGTTCATTGGTAGAAGAATCCGAAAACCTTCACATGTGAACAAAACATAGCACAGATGATGCAAGAAGAGTAGCAGCGCTAAACAGGACAACTGCAGAAGAAGCTGAACGAGTACTACAGGGTAGGGATACAGTAAAGGACTTCATCACAAATCATCGGCATCACTTATTTGAAAAATATCCGCAAACCAAACAACCTGTGCAAAGGATCTCAGCTATCAAACTGAAAAGACTGGATCAGTGGACCAACATTTTCAGAAGGCATCCTTCGTGTCTATTGTTGATAGGTTAGGCATCTCAGTGGGGAACAAATGCTCATGCTACAGCGCAGCCTGCATGTCTGGGAAGGCATTGTCGACGGTGAAAGATCTGGGATATTCCATGAATGCATATGACAGGGCGAAGGATAAATTAGAGAAGAAGTATGGTGGAGAGAGGCGTTTACAAGTAAAGCACCTGACAACCTTACGCAATTGGCCAAAAGTTAGATCCCACAATCTAGATGACAAGAATGATGGAAGAATATCAAGCTGTGTTCGAGACAGTTTTGATAGCTGTACAAGATTCTGGACTCTTACAAGGGCAAAGTCTGAATTTAACTGCCAAAGAGAAGCTATCCGAACAGGACGTCCTAGCCTACAAATATTGGTTGATGGATCACTCTCAGAAAGGCTGTTTCGAGTCACTTGTTGAATGGGTCGAGCTTCCAGTGCAAGTCATGGAAGAAGCAAAAGAAGTGACCAATGGACTTGGCAAGAAGATTGACGAACGAGGGAACCGAAACAGAGATGAGAGATCACGTTTCAGAGGTTTTAATACCAGATCTTTAACGAGGCGTTGCATTGTAAACACCTGCAAAGAGGACCATTCGCCATGGATTTGTGTGACATTTAAAGAGCTGTCTGTACAGAGGAGAAAGGAATTAATTACAAATACTGACCGTTGTTATCCTTTCCTAGCCACAGAAAATCGCAGCAAAGATAGCAGTAAAGCAAGAAGATGTGTGGTGGGAGGATACCCAAGTGACTACCATAGCAGTTAGTGCCAGTTGCCTCCATGATAGCACTCTTCACAATGTTGCAGGCATTGGTGGAAGGCGATTACGACCAGAAACACCAACTTCAACCTAAGCTGACAACCACCATCTACAGAAACCAGATCATCGAACAAGTAACGCAGACAATGTTTCATTATTGATTCTACCAACCCTGATCAGCAACGGAAAGAGAGAACTGAAATGTTAGACCCATGTTCAACAAGTTCCTATGTTTCAGAAAGTGCCGCAGAAGAACTTGACTGCGCGGACAGCCGTTAAATTTGACGATTGCAGGAAGGGGACAGAGATCCAGAAACGTTCCCATCGTGTGCAACTATCAGTGGTTAACCTCAGCGGTATGATCTCAGCACACCTGCAAACACACGTACTGGACAACATTGCAAGCGACACCCTATAGCCATTCCATCGCCTTTCTGTTCTCAGTATGTCTTTCATGTCTCTCGAGATCAACAAGGAAGAACCCTCCAACACAACACTAAGACTCTATGAGTTCTGTGGGAAGCTGAGGGAGATGTTTTCATCTTCATCTTCCAATTTAAACAGCCTGACGCAAGCGAGAAGCCCACAAAGAGAAATGTTCTCAGCACCATAGCAGCCGTATATGACCCATTTTAGGTCCTGTCACCTTTCATAGTAAGGGTGAAAATCTTGATGCAGGAGATTTGGATGGCTGGATTGGACTGGGATGATGTCTTGCTCGATAATCTAACAACCAAAAGGGAGAACTGGATATCAAAACTTCCACACCTATCGCATGTCGCAATCCCACGGTGTTTACGCCTGGCCAACCCAGAAAAGATTGATCTGCATCTCTTCTCAGATGCGTCTAAAGATGCCTATACATCCGTTGCCTATTTAGTCTGCCACTACTCAAACCATACCTGCTCATCGCACCTTATTTCATCAAAGTGCCATGTTTCTCCAGTATAAAAGTGGTGAATTCTAGCCCAGAGCATTCTTAAAGTTCTGACTGTGGACAGAGTGATCTTCTGGACAGACTTTGAATGTTTGCTACTGGGTGCGTAATCAAAGCCGTGAATTTAAACTATTTGTGGCTAACAGGATCGGGGAAATTTAACGCACAACAAGCCCTGAGCAGTGGCGGCACGTACCTGGTACAATCAATCAACCCAGTAGACACACCAACAAGAGGATTATTCGAGGTAGACTTAGCCGAGAGCACATTTTGGATACAAGGGCCATCATTTCTGAAAGATCATGAGACAACCTGGCCAGCAATACTCCTGGCCAAAAATAAGTATTTTATTGTTTCCTGAAAAATGATCATTGAATCACGTAGACATTACCGTCGTCGTCGCTGCTATAGGCTGTACGTTGTTGTTCATTATATATATATGATTGTTTTTATTTTTAGGTTTGTAAGAGAGCTGAGGAAAGCGGCTATCTGTGTAATGGAAAGGAATTTACTTCGCAAATATCCTTATGATTGCCTAAATCCAGGTAGCAGTGAAAATTGAGCTGGGGGATCTATTATTGCAATGGGAACCAACGGAGCTGTCAAATCGCTTACTTCATTATAAAGAAAATAGGTGTAAAGGGAAACGTCAGTAATGTAAAAATGGTTATGACATTTTTTAATGTAGCTTGAGCTAATAATTTCGTAAAACTGTGGCTATGTTCGCCCTGTACCGGGTAGATTTCGATTGTATTTTCGGGTGTGACTCGCGTGTATTTCCCGCTTGTGCGACTTACGTTTTCAGTTTTGTCGCGCAAGGATTTCTCTTTTTTCCTTTCGTACAAACGTGTAATATGATGGAAAACAAGTAATAATTTGTGTTTGATAATGGTATTAAAAGACGAGACTAAAGCTAGTGAATCTCGAGGGGTGATGGATCCGGGTAATTCATTAATGTTCGACTGTTTTGTTGCCATGATCAAACACGATAAACGAGTTTTTTATTTGACTTCTCAAGTGAATGGAGAATAGAATTGTTGAAAGAGAATATTATGATCTGATAGTTTTCTTTTAAATTTGAGACTTAATACTGTATATCCAGAGAACAAATAAAAATATATTAATAAATATGGACTATCCCATTGTCTTGATCAGTGTTTGATTACAGATCAAGAACCCTAAATATGTTGATATGATGTTTTATTGGGCATAAATGTGCATGCATGTGACCCAAATCGTAGACCTCTCAAAATTGCGATTGATTTTTTTTTGTAATTCTTGACACTACACGGATTGTGAATCTCAAAAAATGAATATGTAAAATGCATTATGGACTGGCAGTCATGTGTACTGTGTCGATATCGAGAGAGAAATAAAAGTTAAAACGTTCAATACTTGGAAGGTATAAGTGGTGACATGTTATTGATTATTCGCTATTAGTCATTCAATTAACATTCTATTTACTATTGGTCCAAGCACAATATAATTATTTAAGCTTTTTACCTCAGGTTGAAGTTTAAACGACAATGTTTCCATGGATTTAATGAGAACCAAAACAGCCTTATCACACACGAATATCTGGAAACAACTAAAAATAATCACTTTTACAACGTCAACGTATAACCAAGAACGCAAGTTTACTCACATCTGGCTTCCCATATTACAAAACGTTTTGTTCCGCATTGACATTCACCCTCCGTATATTTTATAGCGTTTATTTTTCATATCTGAGCTCGAAAGGGGCACACATGCATGTGCACCAGTTGCCCTGGCTTAGTCCACCCTAGGTGAAATAAGTGATACATAAAAACATAACCGATACATGTCTTGATTGATCCATTCCAATATCCACAGAAGTCCTGTCCATTAAACATTTCGTAACACTCCGATGATCTATGCGGTACAATGTGAACATAGCCTTTTTGCATCTACTGGGTGCGCACAGGTGGTTGTGATTGAACCATTTTAAGTGGAAACAACAGTAATTTCTGACTCAGGCCTTTTGCCCAGCTGGTGGTCGGCGAGAATATCCTGCATGCGTACCGGATATGAGATTGTATCGGTTGTTGTATTACTTGAGGCGTTTGCTTTTATTTCTAAGCTGTCATAGTTGTAGTTTAAAAAACTCGTAATTTACAAATAACAAGATCCGACGGAGCCCCATAGGTAACATTGAAATCCACTCCACCTTTTCGATGCTGATATGGATATCCACTCTCCTTAACAACTAGACCAAAAACTAGACAAAAAAGTCGACAAAAAAGTCGGAATACAAAAACATAAAGTGGATTTCCATATCAGCATAGAAAAAGTGGAATGGATTTCAATGTCACATATGGGGCCTTGTAGGATCCTGTTGTTCAGAGGTTGATTGCAGAAAATTATCGTAACTAATTATATTTTTTAATTAAATTTTGAGGGTCACTATTTAATACGAAAGCCAATTATTCTGAAAAACTCAAACTCTACCAGTAGCAAACAAAAACATACAACTGTATTACCAAATTTGTACAAACTGTGACGCGGCCTAAAGCATCCTAAAATTTTCGCAACAAGCCGATATTGAAATGAAATCCAAAACTTCGCCGTACGTTACACCAAAATCGTCCATGATTTTTTCCTAATCGATGATGACTGCAATAATCTCTTGAAGAACCGGCTCTTGAAGTATTGCTATGTGATATTGAAATTGGTTTTACATGTGCAGGAATTGTTATATGTATGTTAAATATTTATGAGTTATGTTATCCTTCGTGCTATTTAAAGTACTCTATAATATGGACGTATGGGAAACCTTGTTCCTAATTTTACTGCGATAAAAGTATCTTTAAGATTGATAATTTTCAAAATAAAGTTGAATTATTGAAATATATATTTTGTGATAGTTGTGTAGAGTTTCCAAACACTAAACTTTTGATTTGTTTTAACTCGACCTTCATCAGAGCAAAGTCCTGAGTGAACAACGTTTTCGGTATTTTGTAGGATCAAAGTGTCTATGAAATGAAAAAGTAAGTTCGAATTAAACTATTTATTTGAAAGAACTCCTAAAATTATAAAAACTTACAACGCTTCCATGTCTCACTTTCTTCTTGAGATATATGAAGATTTGGGACCCCATTGTTAGAGATTCTATCTCTATATGCTCGGTCCCTGCCTGTATATTTGTTTGCCATCACTGTCGTCTGGCGAATCTCGTAAATAAATAAATAAGAAAAATGTTTGATATGCAAATATCACGCATACATCACACTGCATAATGATTTATTGAAAAAGTCTGTATCAAATCAAAATAACTTGAAACTTCACATGCTTACTGTTATTTGATACATCCAAGCGTATATGCACAGTTTCAGGTGATTTAATCCCAAAGATACTGTATAGATGATTTTTCAGTACAAACATTATACAGTGTGACTTACTGTATGTGTGATATCTACATAACAAATCTTAGTCATATCTCATGAAGAACGTGAGATATGGAAGAGTCGTAAACGTCAATCTCTATAAATTCAAGAGTTTTTTAAAGTAAAAGAGTTTATTGCAAAGAGAAATTTTCTGTTTATAGACCCTTTGAAGTATATGACATGTTGCTAAAAACTGGTAGTATTGCGTTCGACGAAGGACAACGCTCTCCTTATTGCGTCATTGCACCATACCATTTATTTCTCAAGATGTGAAAATCACACCCTGAAGGGAAATTTTGAGGTTAGCCCTATGTAACAACTCCCTAAAATAAAATTTAAATTACATTAAATTAGATTAAATATAGGGTTTTATAATAAAAGTTGTACATTTAAATGTTTTTAAGTTCTTTTTGAACACATTAAAGTTTTCAGGTTCCACAACGTATCTTGGTAGATTGTTCCACTGTCTTATTATTCTGACGAAAAAGAGTATTTATAACAATTAACTCTTGATAATTTCACATACAGCTTAAAATTGTGCAGATTCGCTCTGGTGTTTGATAACCAAGTCAAAATAGTCATCGAAATTTGCATTATCATATGCACCGAAAACTATTTTGTAACATTCAATTAAACTAATGTAGTCACGACGTGATCTGTCTTCATACGACATTTCTCATTGACCTTGGTTTAGGACTAATATGGATGCCTTTGTTTGAACTTTCTCAACAGCATGAACATTCTTTACCAGGTAAGGATTCCATACAGGGACCGCATATTCGAGAATGGGTCTTACCAGCGATGTGTACAGCAGTGAAAATATTTTCTGGTTTGTAGTGCCGACAGTTCTCTTAATTATTCCCAGGATTTTATTTGTTTTGTTAATTGTTATTCCGACGTGTTTGTTCCAGGAAAGGTCGCTAGATATCGTTACTCCAAGGTCCTTGACACTTTGTACACTTTTCAGAGGTTTCCCGCGTAGGAAGTAGTGCGGGACGGTTTTATCACGAGAGTGTTATTCTCATTGATTCACATTTTTCAGCATTAAAACGCAGTTGCCACGTTTTAGACCATTCACTAATGGAATTGAGATCTGATTGCAGATTGATTTGGTCCGTTTGATATATTTTTGTATCGTCAGCAAAGAGTTTGATCTTGGAAGTTATACGATCAGAAATATCGTTAATGTATATTAAAAAGTATCGGACCGAAAATCGTTCCTCGGGGTCTTGCTGATATCACTGGTGACCATTCAGAGTAGATTCCTCGAATGACTACTCGTTGTTTTCTGTTTGTGAGAAAATTTCGGAACCATACAAGTAAATTTCCCCTGATCTACTCAGTTTTAGAAGTAATCTATCGTGAGGTACGCTGTCAAAGGCTTTGGCCAAATCAAGGAAAATTACGTCGGTAGGCGTGGTGGTGTTTCTAGACTTTTCCCAGTCATCATAAGAGGATAGCAGCTGGGTAGTTGTAGACCTTCCCCTGAGGTAAGCAAACTGGTGTTTGTTTATAAGTTTTAAATCATTCCAAAACTTCGTCGATAATTTTCCCTAAAGTGTTTAGACCCCTTCTTGTAAATTGGTGAAATATCGGCCGACTTCCACTCATCTGGAACTGAACCCGTGGAAAAATATTTATTTAAGAGGACTGTAATTGATGGTCCCAGTTCGCTCGCACAAATCTATAGGGGTCCATTCAAAGACGCATATCCCGATTGTTGGTATGGATTATTATATACAGTAAGTTGATACTGAAAATTACTGTATATAATATATCCACACCAACAATCGGGGTAGAATCCCTAATTGGACTACTGTGGTGTTGAGCTGGCATGGATGTGATATAACTTAATATTGATGCTCTCGAGAGGTCTCAACGCAGGATAGGGAAACTGATAATACCTACATCTACATTTTATTAAGTCGGTAAAAATCGATTAGATTATCACACCAGCTTCAAATTATAAACAAAGCTAAAACTAATTAAAAATAATATAATGTTATTACTTCAAATAATTCTTGAGTTCACTTTTAAAAATATCTAAAGTATCGGCTAAAACTATTTCTTTCGGAAGACTGTTCTACTCACTTAATGTCATTGGGTAAAAAGAATATTTAAAAATATCTTTCGTAGCTCGTGGTACTCTATACTTAAATTTATGGCTATTTCGTGTCCTTGTTTCTTAGCTTGGTATCAATTTATACATTAACTTATACAACATAGTAAGTCGATATGTTTTCCTTCTGGATTCCAAGGTGTTCTCTGTTCGTTCATAATTCCCTAAATAGAAACGCGCTGCCGATCTCTGGACTCTTTACTAGATCAATAATTATAATTCTTTAATCTTTAAACAGGAAGGGTCCTAACAAGATTTATGAACAAATAAGAAAATATGATAAAAGATAAGATAACAACAGTTAAAATTAAAACAAACTAAATTAAGAACCAAGACACAATATAAGAATGCTATATATATATACTGAACTAAAAATCCATTTTATACAAAGCGTTTTTAAATTTATTAGCATCAGTTATTGATCTAATAGATAGATCAATGGTGTTCCAGGCATCAGAGGCATGAGAGACCAATGTCCAATGACCCCATCTGCGGTTAGCACGTGGCTTTCTTATATTATTTTTATGCCTGGTATTATACTCATGAACATCCTTGTTAAAAACCATATAAAAGTCAATCAATATTTCCGTTAATCAGTTTGTGTAAGAAATACAGCAACGTTGTTTTCTTCTAGTGATTAAAGGTTTCCAATATAGACACTTAAGTGCACCAGTAGCTGAAGAGCTATAGTCTGTCTAAGATTTCTTTAGCTGCCTTGTTTTGTAAGGTCTCCAAAGACTGCATAAGAATAGTATTTCCTCTGTCTCCCCATATTATATCACAGTAATCAAAAAGCGGTAATATAAAAGTATTAAAAAAAAGCTTCCTCGCATAAAAAGGAAGATAGGATTTAACTCTCCGGAAGAGGCAAAGTTTCTTCATCACCTTCCTATATGTTAGATGTATATGTTAGATGTATATGTCCCATGTTAGAGTACTATTTAGGGTTACCCCTAAATACTTAAAAGTATCCACTTTATCAATCTCCATTCCTTCGCTTTCTAAATTAATACAATTTGTTGATCTTAATTTACTGGGACTACCAATCAGTATAAATTTAGACTTGGTAGTATGTAATGATAGGTGGTTTTATTTCAGCCAGGAAGAAATATTCGCAAGATCTTTATTGATGACTTCCTGTAGATCAAATACATTTGTTGAAGAATAGCTCAGGGCGGTGTCATCTGCATAAAGTGTGACATCAACATGATCAACTGGTGGTTTGATGACGGTTGTCTAGATATGAAGAAAACCAAGATAATTCGGAGTCACCCACACCAAGAAGAAATAGTTTATTTAGTAAAATTGCGTGGTTAACCGTGTCGAAAACTTTGGACAAGTCCAAGAAAACGACACCCGTTAGTTTGCCTTTGTCCATATTCTCATGGATTTTATCAGTGAATTGACCAACTGCAATACATGTTGACGATTTAGTTTTAAAACCAAATTGTTTCTCTGACAAAAGTTTATTCGACTTCAGATAAGTGTATAATTGAGTATGAACTGGTCAGTCTTGGTTCCTGATTTGTAAATAGCAGTGACTTTAGCATTCTTCCATATGGCTGGAAATGTAGACGATTGTAGTGATATATTGAACAGGCGAGTAAGAGAAGGTACAATAATGTCAATGGAATCCTTTAAAAGTCTAGTGCTTACTTTATCCAGTCCAATAGCCTGATTTGATTTTAGGCGTTTCAATTCGTCTTGAACAAAGGTTTGAGATATGTCGGTAAATTTAAATGTAGAACTAGCACGTTGTTGATTACTATTATTTTCCCAATTTGAAAATTTCTCGGCATATTTCTTCCCAATATTCACAAAGAAGTTGTTAAACGAGTTTACAATAGTTTGGGTAGAAGTAACAGTCACACCATCAGACGAAAGAGAAGATATCGGATCCATACACTTACTTGGTAGGGTTTGTTTTATGGCATTCCAAAGCTTAGTGCTGTCTCCTTTAGATTCATTGATAAGGTTAATGTAATAGTCAGACTTGGCAGCTTTGATTAGTCTATGGACATAATTCCTAAGTTTACAATATTTGGTCCAATGATGACCAGATTTTGTTTTTGATCTAAGAGCAATCTTCATCAGAGTAAGACGAGATGAAATAAAATAAATAGGGCTTATATGTATGCCAAAAGGGTGTCACAAGTAGCAAGTAGCCAATCAAATGCACGGGAGATAAACAAACTAATAATTAATGAGATGCGAAAATTTAAATCATTTGCTATTTTTACAGTCGATCAGAGGTGGCGGGAGAAATTATAGGTCCAATATTAAGGGGATTAGGCGATAGTAAAGCAGTAAGAAACACAAACTTGAAAAGGAATGAAAGTGCATAAGCTAATAATAAAAAAGTTCCAAGTAAACTAAAATAACAAAAAAACCTGTAGGAAATTAAATAAAAGAAAAACGTTCGTTATGACCAAGAGGATGTGTGGTACCAAGTTTAAAAATAGGTACGCAGTGCGCACATGCGGAGACTGGTTTGGGAATAAAGATGATGATGGCAGTTCTAACGTAAATTATAAGACCAGTTTTAAAAGTTGTACTTCTTAATTATGTAGCGAATTTAGTTCAAAAAGTAAATGCAACAGAAGTGCGACGTTTGAAACCAAAATAAATTTGCAGGTGAATTAAATTTGACAGGTTCTGTGTCGCAACGAGCGGTAGTTTGACCTTCGTCTCAAACGGAAAAAGTACGACGATTAGAAAACGGCAATATAAAGCAAACACAGTGACATACTGAATACAATTAAACAAGAAAAAGTCCATTTAATTTGTTAAATCCACATTAAATACTTTTTGCTTGTGTGTCTGTCATAGATGTCATATCGGAATCCGAAAATTTAAAATATTACATATTAAAGTATACAATTTTATGCACATGCAGATGTTTTCTATATCTGGAAACATGTAAAGACCAGACACGGTGCTAAAGTGCGATGCCCTGTGGCGTTCGTTAAAAATCTGCCTACATCAAGTAGTTGCTTGCTATTGATTCCGAACGAAATATAACACACGGAATATAAAGTGTTGCCAAAGGCACCGTAATTTCAGTTCACTTAATTTCAAACGATAGAATTCTGTTCAATATATTAAACTATTGCATACTGTTTTTGGAAACCAAGTCCTGGAACACAATGTTTATTGACAAAAGCATGTACATCTTGCAACAGAATTGATGATTCATGGATGTGAATAACTCTGGTTAAGGTGTATAATTTGCTTTCTTCCATTAAGATGTCCCAGATTCTGCACAATTTGATGGAAATCCTTAGTAAATTTAGCAGAATGTCCAGAATTGTTTCAACAGTGTATCGCATCAGTGCACTTATGAAGTGCCATTATATGTACTGTTTGGTTTTAGTCTTCCAGAAATTATCTTTAGAAGCATGAAACGTAGCTTAGATATATTCTATATATGATGAACAGTTCCTTCTTTTGTATTGTTTGTCTTTACTCTCTGTACTGAGTTTACAGAATTCATTTATAGTGCTCCATATGATACTGATCACAACTTTTTTCACAACTTTTGTGCAATTAAGGTTCTTGTTTTTCATATTACTTTTTTGTATCTCTTTTTTTCTTGTCTTAGGCCATTTCTAAAGAATAGAGAATAACAAAAAATATATATCAATACAGTAAAGAAACATAGTAGATATAAAGGCATTGAACATTTTATAAAACAATAAGGGTTCGATAAGCTACTGTATTTCAAAAAACAAAACGGCACAGGACAAACAAATAGCACTACACACATTAAAGTCTTTTCTAACATTCTCGATGTGTTTGTGTACCCACTTTCAAATTTGGATTTATTTATCTCATAAAGTGGAGTAAAACCCTTCTTCAGATCTGTGTACACTAGACTTAGTTGCTGCTAGATGCAGTGGAAATTACTTTCTTACTGCACGAGCTGCTTTGTTTTTACCAACACAAAACTGGGCAGTTCAGGTTTAATTGGTGTCCAACTGTCCATGTATGTTTAATGCAATTTCTGTTCTTACCCATTCAGCAATCAAAAGGTTTCTTGCCAGCTGCATTGTGTATTTGCCTCAATATTTTTTCTCTTAGTTAAGAAATGTTAGCTCCAATAAGACTGTCTTGTGCCTTAATAATGGAATATTTATTTCCTGTACATCTTTTGGACAATTTTATTATTATACTCATCTGATCTTTTGGACTGTTTTATTATTATACTCATCAACATTATATCATTTTTAATAAATACTCGTGAAGCATCTTTTGGACAATTTAATTCATCAAAAGATCTTTCTTTGAGTTTGAAGATATAATTTGAAAATAAATGCCGTACAGTATATACTGTATGGGCAAAATAAGAGACACCATGATAGTGGTTGTCTACCAAACTTCTTATCTAAATAATCCATATGTAAAGACATACAAGTATAAAACACCGCCATAGCTTAAACTGATGCACCAAGATGGCTATGTATTCGCATGGTATTTTCTCGTTTTACCATCAACCGATCAACGTATTAAAATAGCTTAATTTATATTATCCATGTATACAAAGTTGTCTTACCTTGTCTCCGTCGATGAATCTTCACTAAAATCGCTTTTAAACAACTCTTGGTTGAACTTCAAACAGGGAAATATTGTCTCCGTCGATAAATCTTCACAAAAATCGCTTTTAAACTCTTGATTTTACTGTAAACAGGGATCTTGTCTTCGTCAATGAATCTTCAAGTTTTCGATAAGCGTCACGTGATGAAATCCTAATATTCATACCCCAAAGCGACATTTTTACCTTTGCGCTTGCTCTGTAGACGCGGTATAGACTTATGATGGACTTATGATGTATGCCAACGACTGTTAATTCTGAAAGCCTGCAAATACTAACACCTGATTTTCCTTCTGACCCTCGTGCCCTCGGCCCATGGTCCGTCGACACAAACATAGTCAAGTACACCGAGGTCTCCGCAAAAATGAGACGCTTCTCTTGCCGTTTGCGGTTATCGTTACCACCTGAGATGGGAAGGATGGCACAGACTTTCATGTCTGAAACCAAATGGTTAGAGCTGTTTAAATGGCGGGCTACAGGTTTGTCAACATCATTGTTCCTCACGGAACGAAGATGTTCAGCAAACCTGTCTGAAAGGCGTCGCCCAGTTTCACCGATGTAGATTTTAGGGCATTTATGGCAAGAAATGCAATAAATGATGTGCATGAAAAAGTATGACGGATTGTGTGGTTGAATTTGGGGGAAGTAATAACTGTAGTGGGATTGAGAAAATGGCATGTGTTGCAGCGGGAACGGCCGCAAGAAAATGTTCCCGCTGGTGCCGACGTATTTTGTTTAAGGGCACTATGTACTAAGGAGTCACGAATGTTTTTATTACGGCGAAAAGATACCAAAGGGTTATCGGTGAAAATAGCTGACGTCTCAGGATCATTTTGTCAAATGTGAAAATTCCGATTAATAATATTTTTAACTTTAAAATTGAAAGAATGAAATATTAAAACTAAAGGAATTTTGTTGTTTGAAATTTGTTCCAAAGTCAAGGGCATGTAAACGGGGGACGAGAAAAGCTTTCTGAACGGCGAGGTGTAGAAGGTTGGTAGGGTAATCACGTTGAACAAAAAAGATCTCATTTCCATTGCTTTGGCTTGAAAATCTTGGTCGTCGCTACATAAGCGGCGAAGACGCAATAATTGAGAATAAGGGATGGATTGCTTAGTGTGGTTGGGATGAGAGGATGAAAATAGAAGATAACTATATATATGGGAGTCAGTAGGTTTGTACGAGACCGACGTTTTCAGCGAATCACCATCAATCGAAATTAAAACATCAAGGAACGACACACAGGTCTCGCTGATTTCCCACGTGAACTTCAGAGCAGGATGAAAATCATCAATCATCAACTGCTCTAAAAGGACACGTGAGAATGACGCTGTTCCTAAACAGTCATCGATAAATCTGCCGAAGAAATCAGGCAAGGGACCCGTGTATTGTTCAAAGATCTGTTTTTGAACATAACCAACAAATAAGTTAGCATAGCTTGGACCCATTTTGGTGCCCATCGCAACACCATTTATTTGTTGATAATGTTCACCATCAAACGAAAAATTGTTAAGGGTAAGCACTAGTTCTGCTAAGCGGAGTAACGTGGTTGTGGAGGGTTCTAAATTAGTGCGCTTATCAAAGAAAAACTTCAGAGCTTCAAGGCCATCACAATGAGGAATGACGGTGTATAAGGACTTGACGTCCATGGTGAGAATAAATTTATCGGAATTACTGAAACGTAACTGGTCGAATATTTGCAAGGCATGTTTAGTATCTTTGATATAAGAAGGCAATTTCTTAACCAAAGGATACATAACGTTGTCTAGAAAACTGGAAATGAACTCGGTGGGGAAACTACAAGCGGAAACAATCGGCCTGCCAGGATTGTTAGGTTTATGAATTTTAAGTAGGAAATATATGACAGGCGTTCTGGGCGCCACCTTTGCCCGGTCAATTCTTGCGTCTTCGCCGCTTATGTAGCGACGACCAAGATTTTCAAGCCAAAGCAATGGAAATGAGATCTTTTTTTGTTTAACGTGGTTACCATACCAACCTTCTAGACCTCGCCGTTCAGAAAGCTTTTCTCGTCCCCCGTTTAGATGCCCTTGAACCACCTTTGGAACAAATTTCAAACAACAAAATTCCTTTAGTTCTAACATTTCATACTTTCAATTTTAAAGTTAAAAATATTATTAATCGGAATTTTCACATTTTACAAAATGATCCTGAGACGTCAGCCATTTTCACCCTTTGGTATCTTTTCGCCGTAATAAAAACATTCGTGACTCCTTAGTGCATAGTGCCCTTAAACAAAATACCTCGGCACCAGCCGGAACATTTTCTTGCGGTCGTTCCTGCTGCAACACATGCCCTTTTCTCAATCCCATTACAGTTATTACTGCCCCCAAATTCGACCACACAA
The DNA here is from genome assembly GCA_035772405.1 of Chrysogorgia sp. JL179-B06. NCBI lineage: Eukaryota > Metazoa > Cnidaria > Anthozoa > Scleralcyonacea > Chrysogorgiidae > Chrysogorgia > Chrysogorgia sp. JL179-B06. The sequence goes on along the minus strand of JAYKKM010000063.1, from coordinate 161,407 downwards.
TCGCTCATACTTTTTCATGCACGCCCACCAACATCATTTATTGCATTTCTTGCGATAAATGCCCTAAAATCTACATCGGTGAAACTGGGCGACGCCTTTCAGACAGGTTTGCTGAACATCTTCGTTCCGTGAGGAACAATGATGTTGACAAACCTGTAGCCCGCCATTTTAACAGCTCTAACCATTTGGTTTCAGACATGAAAGTCTGTGCCATCCTTCCCATCTCAGGTGGTAACGATAACCGCAAACGGCAAGAGAAGCGTCTCATTTTTAAACTTAGCACCACACATCCTCTTGGTCTTAACGAACGTTTTTCTTTTATTTAATTTCCTACAAGATTTTGTGATTTTAGTTTGGAACCTTTTTATTATTAGCTTGTGCACTTTCATTCCTTTTCAAGTTTTTGTTTCTTACTGCTTTACTATCGCCTAATCCCCTTAATATTGGACCTGTAATTTCTCCCGCCCCCTCTGATCGACTGTAAAAATAGCAAATGATTTAACTTTTCGCATCTCATTAATTATTAGTTTGTTTATCTCCCGTGCATTTGATTGACTACTTTCTACTTGTGACACCCTTTTGGCATATATATAAGCCCTATTTATTTTATTTCATGTCGTCTTACTCTGATGAACGGCTGCGCTCGAAATGTCAGTATTTCGTCACTAAATTCTTGGCTGTTTACCTGTCTACGCAGCACTCCACTTTTTTATTATGTTTAATGTTTTGTTTAAAACCTAATGTCTAATGTTTAAATGGTTTCAATCTTGCCGTTTTGTCGAGAACTCCAAACATGCCGTCCTGACGTTCGTGCTGCGCAACACGGACGCGATGACATGCGCAGTAAGAAATACAATGTTCGCAATCTCTTCCGGTTGCCGTCCGTGGTGCAAGAACGTCACTTGCAAGGGTGTCTTCCACACAAATTTCATTTTTGCTTAAAATAACCTGAACCTAATTTCTGATTCTTTGATAGGATGCACATAGGTAAAGTCATAACAACAACAAAGTTTATGTGCTAACTGTTTCCATGGTAACGAAGATACACACCCCAACTGTGATTTTAGTGGTCTCTTTTTAAAAAAGATATCTTGCTCATTAGTGGCTAGGGATACAAATAAATGTTATTAGGGCAATCCAGACAGACAAATCTAGGTTCTGAACCTAAAAAATGCATCATTATCTGTATTTTTTAACAAAATATTAATGTCAGTATCATAATATGTGCACAATGTGGCAGTTCAGGTTAAATTTATTAATGATCTGTTTACTTGATACATCAAGTGTTAGGTTCAGCATCTAGGCAAAGGATGTATTAATTAACATAGAAAATTCCAGATAATTTCATCACATAGTTTTCGAGATATCCTTTTTAGCGTGATTCAAAAAGAGCAAAATGTTAATTTTGAGAAAACGGGCATGAAAGTTTAAAAGCTATAAATAGTGTACATGTGGTGCATCAAATCAATAAAAATTAATTATTATACATATATCTAGTGTTAATATAAAGTCAGAATAACTTTTGAGGTTAAAATGCACCAGATGCATATGTTTCTCCTTCTCTTCATTGTTCCTTATCTCCCTTTTTTCCCGTTTTGCCCGAATAATTTCCGTTGCTTTTTGTTCTTGTCTTCAGCACTGTAATTTGCCTCTTCATTCGTAGCTTATCTGATGAAGTGCATGCTTTTAAACAAAACTGCCCAGGATTAATACCCATACTGTTTAGCACTTGCACTGCAGCATTGGCACCAATGTTAAAATGGGAAACAGCATCGTAAACACCAAGTTGCAGGACATCTGATCCCACAAATACCTGCTTGGGCACGCGCTCCCCAATCATTGCATCGAACGACTCATTTTGGTTTTGTGTTTTGCCATCTATGGCATCTTATCAACAGACTGTCCTCACTAAGCCTAACAAATACTGGCTTCAGCTCAGCAATGATAGGCAATGGCAGCCCAGGACCATGCTTGTATTCCTCCTTACCTGTCACCTTATCCCTCATGAACCCACACCAGCTATCTTCACCTTCAGGGCAGTGGTGGTGCAACTTTCTTTCTTCTGGAGGAGGCACAATGGAAGAGGGTTGCATGTATTTATTTCTTCATTCCAGCTAAGTCTCCAGAATTACTACGAATAGATATTCCATAGTAATTCTGGAGTTTGTCAATCATGGCATCTGTCAATCTTTCCTCCCATACTTTTTTCTTTTTTTCAATTTCCGCAGAGCAGTCCCAAGACTTTTCTGGACATTTCCTCCTTCTTATAAACATCCATGACAGCAGAGTAACTTTTGCTGTCTCCATCACCAAAAATTCAGGGTAGTATAGTTTTTTGCATCCTACCGAGCGATTGATGATCCGCAAAGCACCTTCCGGCTCCATTGCTGGTGCAGAGCCCTGATAATTGGCTTTACATTTTGGCTTGTTGTCTGCCTTTAAAGCAGCTGTTTCAGGTGTTTCTGCTCTTTTATCAAGTTCTTTGCATTTCTTGAGACTTTGCTGAGGGCTTCCACATGCAAAACTTTTCCACTGTCCATGGAAATGGTAGCAACACATCCATTTAAAGAAGCAAATCCTCTTCTTTGCCAAGTTCCGTCACACGAAACCCCACACTCTATGATTTCATCAGAAGGCTTTTTCTTTAAATCATGGATTTCTTGGGCAGCGTCACTCATTGTTTTGACACATACACTTTTCGTAGCCTTCAAGATAGCCCTGTTGTGCGATGAGTATGGGGTAGGTCTTGGCGGCGGTGGTGGGATGTTCATCAACCCACAGAATCTCTTAGCAGCAGCAGCAGCTCCACATCCAACAGACCTCATGGAATATACCATCCTCCTGTTTACTTCAAAGAAACGGTTCAGCTGGGATGAAGTATAAAATTATTTCTTCCAGCTACAGGATGAGCAAGCCAAATAAAGACAAGAGGCACATCCTTTTCGTTTGTCAATGTCTACAAGAAGTTCAAGGTTGCACTGTTGACAAGGTTTACATGGCAAAAGCTCGAAAATCGCAGATAATATCGCCATATCTACAAAAACGAAAACCAGAAGCTTTTTCTTTTGAATCGGTAGACGCAATAACAGGGGGGCTGAAGCACGGAAGTACTTGCCTGGTTAGAATCGTGAGTAGGACGTTCGCCAATTTTACCTTCGTCTTCTTCAGAAACTCTGGCCTTCTTCGGCGTTTCTGTAAACTGATTAGCAATAAATTTGCGCTTTTTCTTATATCCATATTTCTTTTTATTACCCATCGTTACCAATGACAAATTATTACAAACGAAATCGTATACCAAAAATGTCTTATCAAACGTGTAGCCTAGGAAATGCATAATACGTCATGTAAACTGTATACATAAAATAACATTTCGTAAACACAAGCGGTGATTGGCTAAAAGCCATGTTTATATAACTATATGTAAACATGAATTTTTCCCGCCATTTTTATAAAATGGACTGTAAGACGAATCTTTGCTCAGAAACAGCTAAATTGTCGATAAATATATTCTGTGACAGCCAACAAGAAGAAAAACGAGAAGATTGGATGCTTTTCTTCACAGTTAAGAGCGTTTATGTTGAGCAAGGAGAATGTATATTTTCATCATTTTAATAAAAGAGTCTTATTACTTATTTTCTCAGTGTTATTTTATAAAAGAAATAGAAAACATCTTTCCGTGTTTACATACAGTTATAGAAACACTCGTAAAAGTTTGGGAGAACTCGAAATTGCGTGGAAACACTCGCCCTGCGGGCTCGTGTTCCCACTAATTTCTCGTACTCTCAAACTTCCACTCATGTTTCTATAACTGTATGTAAACACGGAAAATGTTTTCTATTTCTTAAATAAAGCCTCAAACCGCAATACAAAATATAACAGGGGAAAGGGTCTGGTAATTTACCTTTTTGCATGGGTATTTCACAACCCAATGATCACTTTTGCCTCATAACAATGTGTTGCTAACGCCGTTGCTATAGAGTAATATCTCAATTTATTTCAGAAAACTACCCCAAAATCACATTTTGAGTAAAAAATATTAGTAGTAAGATGCATCAAAAGAAAGCTTATAAATTGGGTATTTTACCAACGTGGTTTTTGAAAATTTTAAATTTTTATCATTCTTTGCAAATTTTGTGTGGAAGACCTTAAAGAGTGAGTGTCAGGGTAGTGCTTTGCGCGCTTGTTTTCTTCCCTATTTCAGGTTTCAGTTCACAAACGAATCCGTCGATATTTGATCAATCCTTTTTATAAATTATCCATTTTCAAGTTTTCTAAGAAGTAAATATACCTGAGTGATCAATTATTGTGATATTTTTCGTAAAATTGATCATTTACTATAGTAATATTTTCGATACATAGAAGCTTCTACGAGCGCTTCGCCTCCGAAGCGTGGAAGGCCGGGTTATGCAGCTGAAACAGCGCGAATAAGTTTGCGAATGGAAGTGTTTGATGAGTAACAAGTAAAGAAATATATTTTGTTTCTTCTGGTGTTTTGTTCATTTGAATTTGCAAAGATTCAGGAACTAAAGCCATCCGGGCCAGCTTGTTCGTCAGAAACGGCGTTGTGCGTGGCCCGCAGTGGTTCACAAACAAGCGAACCGCAACTGTTCAAGTCGTCTTGAACATTAACTTCATAACGCCCCGAAGTCAGGATCGGACTTCAATTTCAAAATGCACTGCAATCAATAAATACAAGCGCGCAAAGCACTACCCTGACACTCACTCTTTTATTATATCCGTTGCTAAGTAAGCTTAGATTTAACAGATTTAAAAATCCATCAAGACGGGTATATGGGTAAAGCTCTTTCGTTTGGTAATGTCATATGACGTCATCGAAATATGAAAATTCCTATAATCTTCGACGGTTTTAAAGAAAAATTAATTTTCACATTCGATTATAATGGACAGTTGTCTTCACAAAAGTACGCTTGGATTAATTTAAGAATTTTTAAAAAGTAGCTGGGATATCGAATTTTTAAGGTAAATAAACACAATCAAATTTTCATAACTTCGTTTTTATTTAATTTAACAATAAACCCATACGCACATTTTTGTAGGAAGTGATCTAGGTTTATATGACGCCAAAAAATGTACCATAATGTCAAAATTGACGAAAATTATAGAGTTTTTGTGTTTGTTGATGACGTCAATGTGACGTCATCAAGTTACGTCACCGGACGAAAGAAGTTTCCCTACATATTCCATACATAAAATATATTGGTTATACCTTGAATTTATTGTCCACTCACGAAGTATATTGGGCGCTTAATGACCTATCCTTAGCAACCGGTTGTCTAGCAACGGAATACATCCGAACGTCCGTTGGGCTAGCCTGCGTCGCAGCCCGACTTTCCACCCGGATTCTCACCCGGAGAAAAGTGGGTCTAAGGCCCGGGTCAAACGTCGCTCCTCTCATGCGCCGAATCAAATACCATTAGATTCGACATTGGAGCGACTCTGGGGCGACGTGGAATCAAACGTCGCTCCAGCGTCGCTCCTAATTGATTTGGCGGCAAACTTGTATATTTTTCGGCGCCAAAAGGGGATTTGTTTTGTTTTCCAAGATGGCGCCGATCGATTGCAACAATAATATCAAAGCTTTTATTTTGAAGAGAATTATATCAAAGAATCGGCGGCGTCAGAGGTTGCTGGCGAGCGTCGCCTCCGCAATTTATAGAAGGGAACGTGTTATCAAGGCGTGTTTGTTAATTACTATTTTACTGCTCTGCTCTCGAAAAACTTTGGAAAAGTTCATCACCGATCCTGCAGAAGGCTACCACGGAATAATGGTTGGTGGGATAAGGTTTGGAGCACTTATACAGACGAACGTTTCAAAAAAACCTTTAGAGTATCGAAGAGTACATTCCAATTCATTCTGAGTCGCATTCGCCATATTTTAAAACGAGAATCTATTTGTGAAGAGCCAATTTCACCTGAATTCCGGCTAGGTCTATGCCTTTATCGTCTGGGGAGAGGGGACTACTTCTATACCATCTCCGAGATGGTTGGTTTAGGCCAGTCTACAGTATCCACGATTGTGAGTGAGGTCAATGAAGCCATTGTAAGTTGCATGTGGAAGGAGTGCGTGAGTGCTCATATGCCAGTATCTGAGGAGAATTTCAAAAATAAAATGCTCGATATGGAGGAAATGTGGCAGTTTCCCTTTACCTGGGCTGCTGTTGATGGTTGCCCTTACCAATCAAATGTCCACCTGGTGGAGAAGAAGCCTCGAAAGAATATCATAACTTTAAGAATTTTTATTCTATTGTTTTAATGTCACTCGTTGATGCCAACTACCACTTTATCTGGGGAAGTTGTGGGTTTCCAGGCAACTCCCATGACTCAATCATACTACAATCAACTAAACTTTGGTCAGACATAACCAATGGCGATATCTTACCAAATTTTAGCCAACGAGAACAAAATGCTTATGTGCCACCTCTTATTATTGCTGATTCAGCATTCCCCTTTGAAACATGGATGATGAAACCATATACAAATTCTGTCTTATCAGGGGAGCAGAGGTATTATTATTATTAACAAACATTATGCATGATAAACACTTTTAATATGTTTATATTACGTCCCTGTATTTATTTAAGTAAAGTATTTAACTTAGTACTCTAATTTATTTATTTACATGTATTTTTACTATTGTTTATTTATTTAATATTTATTTAATATTTATTTATTATATTATTTATTGTAGGTATTTCAACTATAGGTTGAGCCGTGCAAGAATGATTATTGAAGGAGCGTATGGGCAGTTAAAAGGAAGGTGGAGGTTTTTATTGAGGAAATCAGAGAGTAACCTTCATGAAACAAAAGTGGCAACACTAGCTTGTATGGTGCTTCATAATGTCTGCTTAGATAATGGTGACACAATTTCATCAAAACTGGACTTGACTATTGATCCAAACACTAGCCAAAAGAGGGATCGTGCAACCATTCGCGACATCCTTTCGATGAAATCAAGTCCAAAGACAGTTGATCTTCATACCAGTCAAGCAAATAAAGTGAGGAAGGTAATAACAAAGAAGCTATGGGATGAAAGAAAAAATGCAATTACATGTGCTTGAATAATGGCAAGCAAAAATATTGAACTGATTTACCCAACATGGTACAGTTGTCAAACTTCCTTTCACTTTATGTACAGTATGTACACCTTTTAGTTATATGATAATCAAGGTCCAATATTCCTAGTCTTGTATTGAAGCCAAACATTTTGGGTCTATAAGTAAGGGATAAGGGGCCACCGTAACTGGGGAAACCTGTGGTGGTATCCCAAGCTTGTATGTAATACTTTTCGTAGCTGAAGTTTAATAAACCATAAACCAATAGAGTTGCCTGTAAGCATTACCATTGTTCATAATAGTTCCTCCATTTTTTGGTGTAATTTCCCCAAAAGGTTGCAACTTGGTTCACAACTTTGATCTGGGACAGTGTAGTATTCACCCAGAAAATATGTTTCGATGTTGAGTCTTAATTTAAGGCAAACAAAAACTAACAGTAGATAGCATTTATTGCAAACTATTCAGAACACAATAGTTATAGAAAAATGTCCCAAAACATTGTATATAATAATAATTATATGGTTTTTCAGAACAATAACAAATTGTTCCACTTGCAAGTATTTTACACTTCTCTTTAAAACATTTAGCAATAACTACATATTAACCGAGAGTGAGGTCTTTATGATAAACTGAATATCAAACCGAGGCCTTGCTGTATTGTCCGAACAATAGCGAGGTGAATGCAGCATGGGCGAGGTTTGATATTTTACCGTAAAGACCAAATGGTCGAGGTAAATAAGTAGTTTATTATAATAATATATTATAATAACAACAAGTATCACCTTTTGCTTGGCTTGAGAAATTCTTTTTGGTTAAAAATACAGTAACTAACAGCAAGTGGAACTATATTTGCCTTGCTAGTAGTAAATTGTTTCTGAAAGTAACATAATATTAACTTAACATATTTTGAAAAGGTTTACTGTAAAGTAACTAACTGTAATTATAATTGGGTTGTACCTCAAAATATGAACTTAGCCTATATGCTATATGCTATAAGCAATTCAAAGCTGGAAATAACTTTGTCCATTTTTCTCTGTGTATTGTTGAGAAATTGTTTGTGTTATTGGGCTGCCATGTTTGCCAATGCATCTGATTACCATTTAAATTAGCTTGAGGTTGTACACCATGGTTTTGGAATTGGGGTGGATGATTGTTGTTTGTGCTCTGATTAGTCATCAAAAGTTCCATCATTCGGAGCTCCTGCTGTCGGGATTTTTCAGCATCCTCCTTGGCAAATGCAATAAAATCTTTCATAGGATCTTTCTCAACAAAGCTTTTTAACATTCCCACAACCTCACTCAATTGGTTTTCCTTTTTGGCTTTTTTTATTTTCAATGGGACAAATAAATTACCAGCTACATCAGACAGGTTTCTGATGATGATGTCAATGATATTTGGCCATCCCATTCATTTGATGGTTCAATTGCAAGTTCAGGGTTGCATGAGTCTCTTGTCTTGACCAACGGATACAGTTGGTCAAACCAAGGTCCAAACCCTTTGTCCTCCTGAAAACGCTGAATTCCTGTTGCTGACTTTATTGTCAATGCTGCCCTTTTGCATTCTGAAATCAACTTCTTGAATTTTGTACGCATTTGAACAGCAGTAAAACACACAACTTCTCCTCTTGCACTGGCTCTTGCTCTCAACTCCTCAAGTATTCTCCCATAAATTTCAGCATTCTTTTGGTTTTTTGTATTTACAAATACAAGTTTCTTCTTGTAGTAATCATTATTAACAATAATGTCAACCATGTCATTGACAAGATGATCACTCCATCTAGCCTTTCTTCCAGGCTTCTTTTTCTGTTTTGGAACAGTGTCCGAGACTTCTTTATCAGGCTCATCATCACTTGTCTCTGGCTCTTCATTGTGGAAGTAGACTTTAGAACAGCAAGGTTCTTCTGTATCTTCCACATGGGTGGAACTAAAAATTATTGAGAACTTGTTTTATTAATACTATAATAATGCTCGAAATGTACAGTTTTATATACATGCATTATTTTGTTGTTGGCCAACAGCTATTGGCCATTTTGTGCCAGCACAATGGTGGCTATTGTGCCATCCTGACAAAATGACATAAACCAGTTCAAGCATGAGCTACACATAATTTCTCTTGTTATAATAATGTTACAGTAATCTTTCCCAGACACTATTATTCGTTGTTGTGCATATTTGTGGCACACAAACGTCTTGAAATCACCTAACAATATAATGTATTTATACCTTTATCTCAAACCACTGTGGTCTCTGTTTTAAGTGTTTACAGTAAAGTACACAAACAATATAAACATACAGAAAACATTTGCTTTTATCGTGGTACTCTCACTGCTCTTGACTTTGTAAGACTAATAAGAGTGTAATTAATTTAAGCATGACATACCTTGAACTATCTTTACTGGTATTATGAGGGCTGTCACACTTATTTCGTTGTTCGTTACAGTCGCCACAATAAGCCACTCGTTTACCAGCGATCCAGCCTTGGGTATCATCGTCTAATTGCGCGACCGAACAAACGTTACAGATGGGCAGCAAGCACAAAATGCACTTGTATTTTGTTTCTCGTGAGCACGTAATGCAGTCCTCCAAACAATTTTCCATAATTTCCATAATTTCCACCAGACCCATTTTACCGTCAATTGGCCATCTGCGCATGTGCATCCTACGATCAGCCCGCCTTTTAAGGTAAAAATCGATTAAAATAATTTATGCATTTAGTTCGGCACATGAGAGGAGCGACGTTCGATTCCGTGTCGCTCCAGTGTCGCATTATGCGACAGGTCCTGCCGCTCCAAGCGAGCTCTGCCGCATTTAATACATTCTGCTGCACCTAATCAAATCAAACGTCGCACTTCTGTAGCACTTAATACACCTATTTGATTCGGCGCATGAGAGGAGCGATGTTTGACCCGGGCCTAAGTCGGGCTGCGACGCAGGCTACCGTTGCGCAGGCACGTAAAGTCTCTTTCTGATCAAGCGTAATCATCCTTTTTTAACACATTTTAGGTGTTGAACATTCTCGTAACAACCAAAGAAACACGCTGATATTTCTTTTAGAAAGTCAATCACAACATTTTTTTCCCTTGCACTTAAAAGTGTTTTTGCAATAGTTCACTCGCTCATTAATTTCATCAGTCAACGTCACTACGGAGTCCCATGAGATATGCGAGCGCGAATCGCTAGCAGTGTTGCCAACCTTGGGATTTTATCCCAAGATCTTGGGATTTTTTGAAGGAGTTGGGATTTTTTTTTTGGATTTTTTTTCAGGGATTCGATCTTGGGATTTTTCTTCGGATTTTTCCAGAGCGAACAGTTTCGGTTTTAAAAAGCTGATTTTAATTTCAATACCCTTAAAGGCGTGTGAATTTGTACTTATGTTTAATTAAAGAAATCGATTTTCTATTTGAAAGCTCTTATCTCTCGGTTATTTGAGTCGGAGAGAGTACTCAAACGGCGATAGAGACCTGGGAACTAGTGAGGAAGTGAAGCTGTGAACCTCTGGTGAACCTTGGGATTTTTTGGTAAAAAATAGGGAATCTTGGGATATTTCCAGACCTTTATTGGGATTTTTACGAAACTCGACTTGGCAACACTGAATCACTGATCGCTAGTCAGTGTGCTTGTCTTTGTTAGCCAGCAAATACGTGTGAAAAGAGCTCTTGGATTAATTCAACTGTGAAACAAAACTATTGAACTGTGTAGGTAAGACCATTCGTGCATATTAACGATTTGGAAGCAAACCGTTGTGTAAGTATACAAATTTAAATCCTTTATTAGCATTTACAGGAGCAGGTATGTCGATCAACGATGAATTGTCGACAACGCTTGTAGAAGTTGATGATGAAGCTGAAGGATGGTCAGGGCCAAATATATCAGAAAGCGAAAACAACATGGAGGCGAAGCTTCTTATTCGGAAGATACTATAAATCTGGAATAAGGAGCACGATGGTAAACGTCGTCAGGAAGGTCGTCCAATTCTCATAATGAAAAAAATGACGAGGATAAGATCAGTATCCATGCCGAGGACGACGGAGTCACAACGATAATATCTCGCTTCTTTTAGCCGGTGTTCAAATGATGGCACAAAAAGGCGGCACACGACTCTGACAAAAGAACAGGTCAAACTGAGGAAATTCTAAAGAGCCTTGCCGATATATTTGATGATGTCGAAGCTACGAGTGATGACATCCAGCCACAACTGGCTGGATGTCATCATATTGCCACCAACGGTGGAATCAGAAATTAGTGCCTGAAAAACTTAAAATGATTCACGAAAAATATAGGCGACCCGCCAACGGTTTGCTCCACGTTAGTAAACCCTAAAATCTGGGCACAGTTAGGCAACTTTCAGAAACGTACTGTTTTGTTTGTAGCAAACCTACAGGATAACGTCAGGAAAGTTGCCGTGATCGCTTTGCAAACTGCAAACGCTTTGATTAAAATGAAGTCCAATGCGGACAATATTGACATTAAGCAACTGCTGACACAGTCAGTAGATTCAATCGCTTTGTCGGGTCATGTCAGTCATGAGTTATTATACCTTCGTCGAGGTAAGATAACATCTGTTCTGAAACCAGAATATTCCTCGATTTGTATGGATGATGGCCAAAAGAGACGAGTAAAATTGGGCAAGTTCTTACTTCTCAGCTAAAAAACACTAACAATAATCGATTTCATCATAACTCGTCTAAAACGTCCGACAGACGGAATTGGTGCCAAAATGGCCAAAATTATAACAACAACCGTTTTAAGAAGGATTTTTTCGGGAGAGGGAAGTCTCACCAGTTCCGAAAAAGACTACGAACCAAGAAGCACCCAACAAGAAATAATGTTAACGTTAGACAAAATACGATCATCGGTAAGTAATTTAAAACCCTTTATTCCTAGCCTGCAGGCTTACTTGACACGTTTGTAATGAGTCGTATGTTGTTACTTTCAGTATGATCTTTATTGGCTATAACATAACATGAGCGACTTGCTGACAACACGCGCCACAAGCCATGAGCCCGCGAATTCATGACACAGGTAACCTAAACCATGAGCATATAACACGCCTTCTCCTATAGAGAGAACAAAGCACCAAAAGGGTGTTGAGTAATAACATGTGAAACTAATATAAACAGTAATTTCAGCTTATCATATATATGCATATTAATTAAATAAGATCGAGGACCAGCAGGGCCCAATACCTGGCCAAGAATCCAGGCCTTGGCCGTGGAAGTAGGAGGTTGGCATGAACATATAGCTTCCAGGTATAAGATCAGAAAGCAGTGGTCCAGCATGTTTGTCGTATGCCCGTTTTTGTTGCAACTTGCAGCAAGTGAGGTCGCTCACTACGATGTCAGGAGAAGGAGTGCACGGTTGCAGAGTGGTTGCAGGCTGAGGGAGGTCAGCGCGGAGAGAAGAGCGAGATTCACGTCTTCAGCGGTGAGGAGGATGTGTTTGGCGGATTTGACAGCTGCTTCAGCGCTGCCGTTAGATTGTGACCAATAAGGAGAGGAAGTGACATGGTGAAACTTGTACTTTTTAGCAAACGTCTTGAATACGTCGGAGGTAAATTGGACCCCATTGTCAGTTATGAGAGTGTATGGGACTCCATGGTGACCAAAATTCTGTTTGGTGGCTTGAATAATTGCTGAGGACTGGATAGTGGGCAGTTCATCAATTTACTGTAGTGATCAACTGTGATCAAGTATGCTCGACCTTGGAGTTCAAACAGGTCCTGAGATACTAGTTGGCATGGTAATGTTGGGATTGGATAAGGCTGAAGTTGTTGGACGAGGGTGTTGGTGGGCATGTTGCGCACAGGTGACGCAGGCTTTACACATGTCCTTGATCTAACTGGTAAGACCCGGCCAGAAGACACAGGTACGAGCATGACGGAGAGTGAACTCAGGGCCACGATGAGCTGCATGGAGCTTTTGTAGCATAATAGAGCGGAGAGAAGAAGGAATGACAACGTGATCTTGCTTAAAGATGAGTCCATGGTGAGTTGTAAGTTCATGACGGACAGACCAATAGGGTCTTGCCAAAACAGCGACATCCGCTTTGTTAGCAGGCCAGCCTGATCACTCAATAAGAGAGAGCAGAATAGTGTGTTCTGGATCAGTGATTGTTGCGGTTCTGATGTCTTGGAGTGTGGCATCGTGGAAGCCAGAGAGGTCAGGATTATCAGTCTCATACTCTACACGGTAGACCAGTTGGTCATGGATGGGCTCGCGAGAGACAGCCCGCAAAGGAGCACGGGATAATTGTATCCGCCAGGTGGAGCGTGGACCCCTTGCGATACTCCACTCTGAACGTATAACGCTGGAGAGTGAGCATGCGGCCAAAGACTCACCGCGACCCACCACGATGATATCATCAGCAATGTTAACGACTCCATCCATTTCACAGAGAACATCGTGAAGACGACGAACATCGTGAAGACGACGTTGGAACTCCTCGGGTGCCGAACTGATGCCAAAAGGTAGACGAGTCCATCGGTAACGGCCCCAGGGAGTGTGCATTGTAGTCAGCATAGACGACTCATCAGTTAGCTTAATGGTTTGGAAAGTATCTTTGATGTCAAAGGTTGAAAAGATTTTGGCTTGGTGGAAGCGGTGGATATTCTCCTCAAGGGTTGGAATGGGATACACTGGCCTGATTATAGCTTTATTAAGTGTCTGTGAAGGATCTAGACAAATGCGGACTTTAGCGTTAATACGTACTACCATGTTGGAGATCCATGGTGGGTTCATTTACCCGAACCAGTTGGCCAGTCTGGATACCAGAGCTTCCTTGATGATAGTTAGTTTGGCAGCTGAGTAACGGTGGGAGGCAGCTTGGATAGGTTTGATTGTAGGGTTAAGTGTTAGGGAAAATGGAGCACCCAGTTCGCCTAGGCCATCAAGCATGCTTGATAACAGGAAGTGTTAACTTACCGACAAGAGGCAGTGTTGCTGCTGGTGCGGTCTCAAGATGGTTGGCTGTGTCGTCATCATAACTAAGAATGCCCATGCGAAGACTGTCCGTCAGGCCCAAAAGAGGAGAATATATAGTAGCGTTGGGCAATGATCACCTCGATTTTTAGCTCGTAGGACTTTCCGCGATGAGTGCAGTAGAGTGTAGCTTGACCTTTCGTGGGGATGATAGTCTGCGAGTAATCATGGAGACGAACAGTAGATGGAGCTATTTGCACCTGATGCAGTTTGTTTAGGTCAGTGATGTGCATGGTGTTACAGGAGCAGCCAGAGTCCACTTGAAATTTAAAGTGGGTGAGCGACGATAATATAGCTGAGAAACTAAGGTCGAGCTCGACAAAAATGCCTTTAGGTATGGACTGGACATGACACACATGATTGGTGTTTACATCAGATTGGAAGTCTGTATCAGACACTATTTTTGCTGAGGCAGCCTTGCACACACAGAACCAGTGACCCCGTTTACCACAACCATGGCAGGTGTCATTTGCGGCAGGACAGAGTCGCTGCGATTCGAGTGAGGAGTGCATCCACACCATGGGCAGGTGGTGAGACCACCAAGGCTAGTAGATGATGCGGAGTTACCTGGCCATCGTGGTGGTACTCGATCGGTCTCGGTGTCGATTGAATTTGGATGGATGTGGTGTTACCTTGTTTGCAGCTTCTTCCAGGTGATGTTGAGTGATGGCAGATTCAGTTTTTAGCCCATCCTTAAAATCCCGAGCCTTGGAGATAACTTGAGCGAAAGTGGTAACATTTTCACGGGAAATGACGTCACAGGGAAAGCGCGCCGGAAAGCAGCGAGGGCTCTGGGTCGTTTGGCCGCTGACCAATAATCATTGCTGTCGACGGGCTTCGAGGGTCAATGAGATCTTCCATAATACAATAATCTCTAAAATTTGCCAAGAAGAATTTAAATGCCCCCCGGCGATCTGTAGCGCTGGCATCGAACACGGGCCGATCTTTACTCATGACGAACAGTTATTTTTTAATATCCTGTGATTGGCAGCAGAAAGAGAGAACGTACGAACGAACGTATTGTAAAATGTTCAATGGTCAATTGTTAAGAAATATCGGATCGATAGAGTTGAGAGAGAGTTGAGCTTACCAATGGTTGATGACTAGCAGTTCTTTAGGATGCAGGTGTGGATTACGGAGGTTCTGACACCATGTAATGAGTAGTATGTTGCTATTTTCAGTATCTCTTTATTGGCTATAACATAACATGAGCGACTTGCTGACAACACGCGCCAAAAGCCATGAGCCGCGAATTCATGGCACAAGTAACCTAAACCATGAGCATATAACACGTTTATGTGAGACGTCAAAAGCAGGTCGTATTTCCGACTATATTTCTGCTTGGACAAATATTACTTCTGACAAAGAAATATTGTCTGATATTTGCGGCATGACAATCGACTTGTCTGAGACACCGCGTCTCAAAGTTATTTTGCTCCGACGAAATTTAATTCGGAAGAAACAGATCGTATAAATATTGAAATAAACAAAATGAAACCCAAAAATGATGGTACACACAGACTTATCCTAAACCTCAAACATTTCAATGAATGTGTATCTTATAACCATTTTAAAATGGATTCACTGTATACCATTCTAAAATTAGTGGACAAAAACTGTTTCATGGCATCGATAGACCTCAAAGATGCATATTACTCCATAGCCATTCGGAAATTGACAGATATTTAAAGTTTTATTGGCAAGGGAAATTATATCAGTTTACCTGCTTCCAAAATGGGTTAAGTATTGGACCCAGGAAATTCACCAAAATCTTAAAACTTCCCTTAGCAGTACTACAAAGGACATATTATTGCAGGTCATTTGGACGATTTTTATTTACAAGGCAAAACCTGTGATTAATGTTCCTTGAATTTGGTAGACACAGTGACTCTGTTTACTCAGCTTTGGTTGCTGGTTCACCCAGACAAATGACTTTTCAATGCCAGTCAACAAATAGTAATACTAGGGTTCATAATAAATTCAATCACAATGATTGTTAACTCTTTCCTGTCCGGCCAGTCAAAAGGGGTCCTAGAAGACCCCCGAAGTCGTCAATCGAAAAACACGGCACACGACGCAAGATTAAAAATTGAAATTCGACAAGCGCCAGGGACATGAGATCCACTCACACGCCAAATTTGATTTGATTTCATAACGAACTCTGTGATTGGCGGCATTTTGAATTTTCATGATGCTACACGGGCGTGCAAGATGGCCTTTTCTAGAAAAATGGAAGTTTTACAACCTGATTTATGATAATTAATGCTAATTTATATTAACATAATGTGTCTTGTTCGGAAAATTCAAAAGCATTGGTAACAGCCGGTTTATTGGGCTTTCAGAACAGATATAAATAGAACGCAACAGATATAAATAGAACAAAGAGGTAGTTCAATTTTAGATGTTTTTCAGCCGGATAGGAAAGAGTTAAGCTGACACCTGAAAAGGCATTAGCTCTAAAATTGGATTGTAAAACTTTTATCAAAACAAAACCAAAAAAGGTTTCGAAAGGGAAATTGCTCAAATAACTGGAAAATTAGTAGCTACTGTAGTTTCCCTGGGGTCCTGCATGGGCCATTGTATTACCGCCAACAGGGCCGTACTCAGAAAATTTTACAGGGCGGGGGGGGTGTAAGCTCACTTCAACCGACTGACGCCCTAGCTTGTACCGACTACATCCTATCGATCGAAGATCGATCAAAACAGTGGCGGATCCAGGGTTGTTCGAAAGAGGTGGCGTGCATGAATAATCAGCACGTTCAGGTGTATCTTCGCGGCCATGCCGCGAACCCACTAGGGTATGTTCCCCCAGGAAAATTTTTAATTTTGCAAAGCCCAGAAGTGCTTTTCCGGCGATTTCTGATAAGAATTTTTGCGAAATTAGGACACCACGCCGTGTTACTAAAAATGCACGATTACAAAGCAGCATCAAGATTATGAAACACTTTAATATAAACTCAGAAGTAGTACGGAACCAATATATACACTTTAGCCTTTAGGCATCTGAAAACGTCCATCAAAAAATCTTGGAACCCATGTTAAAATATCTATGAGTGCATGCAAACTGGCTGTTGCAATGAAAATTGGATAAGCTACCAAAACAAATCGGTCATATAATATTGCGTTTATCACTCCGACTTCTTCGTCTTGACATGGTAAAAACAGAAAACACTTTTATAGGGGGCGCGCGCTGCGTGCGTGGATCCGCAACTGCAAAATATTGTCTTTCCGTTGGGTGCCTACTAAAATGACCCTGGTCAGCTGGTGAAATGGTTAATTAGTCCTACGTTGATAACGCACTCTCAATACGAAATAAAAACATGATGACATTTTAATAAATTTATGTCTTTGGCGTTCTCTCGTTGATTACATTTACATATAAACAAAACATTTAATATCAACATTAGATTTGCATGTGAGTCTTAAATTTGGTAGTTTGAAACTAATTTAAACTGATAAGTGCTAAAAGTTAATGATTCTAGTTGTCCGTGTTAAATCGAACACGTCTAAAATTTCTGCCGACTAAAATATAACTTCTGCCGACTGAAACTCGTATAAAGATTTTTGGGGTGTCGCACCCCCTACACCCCCCGTAGCTCCGGGCCTGACCGCCAATTAGAAAAGGAAAAGACTTTAGCACTAGCAAAAAATTATTTTGAAATTTGATGCCCCAATAAATTTATCTGACCAATCTCTCTCTGAATTAAGATGGTGGCATGCCTATGTTTTGGATGCTTTTAAGCCAAGTCAGCATGAAGAGCCATTCTTAGTAATTACTACAGATGCCTCCAACAAAGGTTGGGGAGCTGAATGTCATGAGGTAGGTACTGGAGGGTTGTGGACCCATGATTAGGAGGCAAAAGAACACATAAATGTTTTAGAACTACTTGCCTCCTTTCTTGGTCTTAAAACATTTGCAAGAACAAAACATGATACCCATTAGATTAATTATTGATAACATCTCAGCAGTTAGCATTATAAACAAAATGGGCACCAGTCATTCAGATAAATGTAGTATTAAAGCTTGGCAAAACAAATCTGGGAATGGTGTATTGTGCGAAACATATGGATAAGTGCTGCACATATCCCAGGCAAAGAAAACTTTGTAGCAGATTTTGAATCCAGATATAACCAAAGGGAGTCTGAATGGATGCTGGATAAATCCCAATTAACACATGCATTAAAAGAATTAATCAGAATAAATCACCAGTTTGATAGATATGTGTCCTATAGACCACATCCCCAGGCATCCTCTATAGATGCATTTACTTTATCATGGGATAAACTCATGTTCTATGCGTTTCCACCCTTTAGTCTTATAGGAAATGTTTTGAGCAAAATAACACAAGAGAGAAGGACAGGAATTGTGGTAATTCCAAATTGGCCAACGCAGCCGTACGTGGTATGCCAAGGCCCTGTCAATGTTAAAAAGACCACCAATTCAATTGAAAGCATCGAACAGACTATACTGACACTTCACTGTTAATTCCAAGGAGCTGTTTCAACTCCAAATGGAGCTATTCTGTACCTAATTTAGCCTAAATATGTACAGAACAACTCCACTTGGAGCCAAATCAACTCCTTGAAATTAACAGTGTTCCCAGCCACCCAGAAGAAATTCACCCACTGTACACGAAAATATCTCTAATGATTTGTCTCTTATCAGGGGCAATTTGACATCTCAAAACTTATCTTCCTCAGCACAAGATATTATAATGGCATCATGGCGCAAAGGTACAACAAAACAATTAAAATATACCTAGCACGCTAGGAAGAATTTTGCCACAGGGAGAAGCTTCTTCCATATAATCCGGGGGAAATCAAAGCTATTGAATTGCTAACAGAGCTATGACAACACAGGACTAGACTATTATAGGGCAATAAACACTACCAGGTCAGCTCTCTCATCTGTCATTGTTCGTGCCAGATGCAGGGATTACGTTTGGGAAGGACCCTCTGGTATACCGGTTTTTGAAAGGGGTGTTTGAGCTTAAACCCTGTATAATATTCTTCAGTATTTATTCACAACACACTACTGTACTTTACATACTCGCACGCTAATCTACTCGAGACCCTTGTTCTCGTTCCCACGCTCCTATATATACATCCGTTACGTCACTACTATGACGTAAGATTATTACATCACTCTTTTTTTTAATATCAACATTATTTACAATATGTATAAAGTATAAACTGTATAAACGTATAAACTGGTTGTCCAAACCTTTCTGGTTGTTTCCTAGTTCTAGCTGATCTACGTACTGTATTGTTTGTATTGTTCGTGTCATGTTCATTAGTGTTGTTGTCATTGTTGGGACCATCGTCATCATCATCTGTGTCTGTATTCTTCGGTTTTGGTACAAGAAACGTATCACACTTTAAGTAGATAACAATGTGTCCATTTTCGTTTTGAGCTGTAACACGTGAGTGGAACCTGTGTGTCACAACATATGGTATCTTGTTAAAGTTAGCAGTTAGTTTGTTCTGTTTTTGTTGTTGTACTAGAACATGATCTTCTATTTTAATGTCACTCTTTTTGACATTTCTCTGATTATCAGCATACTGTTTGTTGTATTGCAGCTTGTATGTTTCATTCTTGCAAGCGAGCTTGTGTCGATTGACGATGTTCCGTTTGTGTAAAATGGGCAGTTTCCCTTTCACTGTTCGCTTAAACAACAGTTCTGCGGGTGGTACACCAGTTGAACTGCGTGGTGCTGTCCGATATTGTAGTAGGAATCTGCTGAGCTCCTGTTGCCAGGGACGACCTTCAATGTTTGCTGTTCTTAGCACTTTGCCCAATGACTGCATAAATCTCTCCGCTTCCATTCCCTTGTGGCCATTTCGGTGTTGAGAATTCTGGTTTTATTCCAAGTGCTTCTAGATAGCGACTGTACTCGTTTCCATTGAAGGGTGGACCATTGTCCGTCTTTATTGTTGTTGGAATACCATGTGTTGCAAAGAGTTTATCCAACTTCGGTATTACTGTCGATGCTTTTGTGGATCTGTTGTGGATCTTTTGTGGATAATTTTTGTGAATATCTGTCAATTGCTACAAGAAAATATTCTCCTGAAGGAAGGGGTCCATAAAAGTCAATATGTACAGTTTCCCATGGCCCCTTTGGCATCTCTGTCATAGTTAAAGGTTCTTGAGGCGATGGCTTTCCCACTGCTTGACATGGAATGCATTGATCAATTGTAGTTTTCACTATGTTATCTATGTTAGGAAACCAAACTTTCTCTCCGATTAAAGCCTTTGTTTTGGTGAGACCGCGTGGGCAATATCTATTGCTCTTTGCTGAAGTGATTCTGGTATCACTATTCTTGATCCACAAAGAATTATACCTTTGGAAGTGATTGTGAGTTCATCTTTTACAGCTTAATATGGCTTGACAATGTCATAGTTCCACTTATTTAATTTAATTGCTGCTCTCAGTCCTTTCAGGGTTTTATCTTCATTTGTAACAGTTTCAATTTCTTCTATGGTCATTGCTTTTGGTACACCATTACGGGTGATGAAGTTTAGATACTCTTCAGTCATCTTTTGTTGTTTTCTGCTACTTTTCGTTGGGTGTCTGGATAGATAATCAGCAGGGTTGTTTACTCCAGGTCTGTAAATAACATTAAAAGAGTTATATGGTTGAAGACGTAGGACCCAGCGCTCTATTCTTGCTGAAGGTTTTGATTTCCGACTGCCATATATGACTTCCAGAGGTTTATGGTCAGTTATCAGAGTAAATTCATTTCCATACAAGTAGAGGTGGAAATGCTCCACAGCCCAAATTATGGCAAGAGCTTCTTTTTCTGTCTGCGAATATCATGTTTCTACATCTGTCAAGGCTCTGCTTGCATATGCAATGATATTTGGGTCTTCCATCCCCTTTGTTTTTTGTGACAAGATTCCAGATACTCCTACCGGGCTGGCATCCACAGTGACATAGGTTTCTTTCTTCTTGTCGAAATAAGCCATACATGGTGCAGATGAAAGAGCTTTCGTTAATTTATTGTAGGCTTCTTGGTGTACATCTTTTCATTCAAATGGCATATTTTTCTTGTTAAGCTCGCGTAATGGAGCTGTTATGGTTGCATAGTCAGCAATGTATTTGCTACTATAATTGACCATTCCAAGAAGGCTTCGTACGTCATGTACGCTGGTTGGTATTGGTGCTTCCTGTAGATCTTTGACACGTTTCGGGTCTGGTGTAGTACCTTTTTCCGAGAAAACTTGGCCGAAGAATTCAAGAGAATTACTCAAGAAATTGCATTTTGACTTGCTCAGTCTTAGACCTCTGTCGTACAGGCGTTGGAGACATTTGCCCAAATTTGAATCGTGTTCCTCTCGTGTTGTCCCAAAATGATAATGTCATCCGCAATATTCTTGACTCCACGTAGCCCTTGAAGTTTGGGTTTGCAACATATATTGGAAGATTTCTGCTGCTGCATTTGTGCCGTAATTTAAGCGTTTATAGCGAGGGGTAATTCCATGTAACGGACATTACACGGTTTGGCAAATGTTGGGAAATAAGTTAATATATTTTTTCCACTTTCACTGTCATTTTGTTATAAATTGAAGATTTCAATAATTGAATAACAAAAGGTGATGTACAACTGAATCATTTTTAAAAATATTTCGCCCAATGTCGAATATCAACAAATACAATTGTGTAACGGACATTACTCCAGAAAAGACATGCCTATTTTGACTCTTTTTCAAACAAAATTATCTCAATTACAATGATTATCACAACAAAACACATGAAGTGTAAATCTATACATATTACATACATACTTTAAATATATCTGTACCTATAGGATAAATTTTAATTATTTGTAGAATAAATTATAAATTTATGTTTAACGGACATTACATAGAAGCCGTAACGGACATTACACTTTTGTCTGATGTCTCTTACTTATTGGTACTTGATCAGAAAGATACACAAGTGCATTTATTACACAAATAAACAGTTTAATTAAAGCTTTTTCAAAAAAGGATGTAAGTACAATACTGTAAATGATGTAAAAATATTAATAATATATTGTTGCACATGCCCAGTTGAGTAAATGTTGTAAAAATGTTTAAAAATGTTAAACAAGAATTAAAAAAAAATAAAAATATTTACATGTAGATGCTAAACTTACAATACATGATTGTGTATGATTGTATTTGCAAGTGTTTCATAATATGTAGACTGTAGAGTATACTGCAATCAATTAATTCATCATATTTTTCTCCAACTCCACAATCCTGTATGTGCCACGGTTGTTGATAGGCTGTGGAAACTTGCTCTTCTTGCACATAATCAATTTCATCTGCTTGCTTCGGCCATCTCCATCCACCAGCACACTTCTCAAAAACCTTGATTCTGGCACCTTTTCCTTCAGGATGGACAACTGTCACCTGCCCTGGGAATAACTCTTCTTCATACCTGCACATAACAAAATTCTGACAGCGATCGTCATACCATTCTTCTAAATCAGAATTATCACCATCCTCGATTTCAGACAGTTCCTGAGGGGCATGAGGGCATCATCATTTTCTTGGTCTTGTTTGACGGTATATTCTTTGCAACGAATTGTGTCATCCTCCAGAACTCTAACAAAGAGGAAGCAAAACATTTTTCAAGATCCATCTTTCTTCCACATGCTTTGATGTCTTCAGCTTGTACTGGGATGACTTGGATGTGCTGATCTTTCTTCATTGCCACTGTGCAAAAATCATCCAATGTGTTGACAACCACATTCCTGCTCAAGGTTTCCATCCGGACATTTCTTCTCGCTGTACCACCTATCCCATCAACTGCTCCTTTGCCATGATATGTAGCAAAAAAGTTCCAGTTAAATGAGTCAAGGTGGTGCAGTTCAAGCAACACTGGAAGGTAATTGAACACATACTGATTCTTGAATTGTGAGGATGGCCCATCTGAAAATATATCAACTTTCTATTCAGTCAATTCGACCAGCAATTTATGGATGAACACTAAAACAGAGGTCTTATCGTGATCCAGGTCATCACTGAAAAATACCATGCTTTTATTGCTTTGGTGCATCCATACACAAACCGTGAAAAGTGTCAACTGCTTCTGGCTCCAATATGCTGATTGGATCTCTCCTTGCTGCTGTAGAGAATAGTTTTCACTAAAATCTATCTGAATGACTGCACTGTCCCTGGGAATGCTTAAACGTTTGGTTTGAAAGTAGTTACTTTGTTCTCTCTTGATAAAAACATGACCAAGGAAAATAGCTCTACAACTTTTCTTCATCATTTTCTTGGATGCAATCTTGCCATTACTCCAGCAGTTTTGTGTATCCAACATGGTTTGTTCACCAGATTCAGAGAGATGCATGATGGTAATTTTGATGAATGTTCCAGTCACAAAGCTGAATCCTAGCTTTATAGCTTGGTGGACCCAGATATAAATGGCAAAGAAATGTGTTGGTGTGAGTGGGTAAGAGAAGAGCAAAATGGGATGGTCCATGGTAGAAGAAATGCAAACAAATTGGCTGATACGCAGGGAAACTGGGAATAGCCTTGTACAGCGCATTACATAAGAGAATAATGTTCTCATGGTACATGCGCAGACATGTATCTTTTGGAGTTTCGGACCGGTGAAGAACATTTGCTGGCTTCAGCTGTGCAATTTTGACTTCCCTATATTAACATCTGGGTAATCGACCATAAATAATGAGTGGGTTTCTTTGATGGTGTAGTACAGATGCCTTTTCTGAAGCTTGATTTTACCAGCTTCCTTCCATATGGTTATATAATCTTTCTTTCCAGGGGCTTGCCTTGATATGTCGTCACGGGAATAAAATGCGTCAACTTTTGCTCTCACTTCATTACTTATCACATTTTTGGATTTTATTGTTGCCACTCTTTCTGCCAGCTTACTGACAACCACTTTCTTCTTTCTAGGGCTTAAAGGCAGGGATCTTGAGGCTCGACTAACTGCTTTTCCCAAAGACCTTTTTGAGGCATAAACTGATGGTTGTTTCTCTTCAAAGTTTAGTTTCTTTTTTGCACGAAACTTTGGCACTCTTTCCCTGTTCAGCTTATCTCTGTGTGTCTTCACCTCAGCCTTAATCCTACTTTGCTGTTCTTTTGATCTTGCAGCTTGTTTTCTGTACTTGTCTTTCTCAAGACTTGCTTCATCTTTATCTTTATTCTGCTTAACTCTCAATCTGTATTCTCTCATACGAGTTCTGGGAGATTTTGGTTTCCCCATTTCTGTTTCCTGACTGTATAACTATATTATTTTACTAAGAACAAACTAAGAACACATGTTGTTGGGCTTTCTGGCTGTGTAACCACACTGTTATTTTCGAGGAGTTAAAATAACTCGGTCAATTGAGTTAAATTAACTCCTTCGGACGGAGTTATTTCGTTGAGTTATTTTAACTCCGATTATTGGAGTTAATACTACTCCTCCATCGAGTTAAAATAACTCCTCCATGACGAAGAGTTATTTTAACTCCCACACCAGAGTTACAATAACTCTTCTCACATAGTTAAATCAACTCTGGTATCATCTGGAGTTATTTTAACTCTGTCACTGGAGTTAAAATAACTCTTATACGAGTCAAAATAACTCTATAATAATGGATCATTATAACTCCGGCAAGAGAGTTAAATTAACTCTTTTAGCTTAGTTATTTTAACTTCATAATGGAGTTAAAATAACTCTCATCATCAGAAAGTTGAAATAACTCGGGCATTATTAGGAGTTGAAATAACTCCAGTCCTGGAGTTAAATGTCAGGGAATCGTTCATTAATGACCAGACTGTAATTTTATAAGTAAAGGTAATTACATAATGTTCTAATGTTTACAGTATGTTAAACATAACAATATGAGGGTCGCGGGTTCAATTCTACGGGAGGCCTTGAAGTTGCATTTTCGCAACTGGTTCCGGTTTGGTATTAACATTTATATGTTCGTACACTCGAAATATTGTCGTAATATTGTCAGGCATTAAGGGTTTAAAATAAATGGTTTGAATCTTGCCCGTCACGCGGCGGGTAAAATAGCGCCTGGGTCGAGGCCATTTCCCAGAGGTCCTGGCGAGTTAAGCTGCTGCGCCCAATTTGAATTCTCTTTTGGTCGAGAACACTTATGCTGCTTTGTGTCTTGGATTCTTTGGTAAATTGCTTTGTCTTACCATTTCTAAAGAAATATCTGACAGCAATTACTCGTCGGTATTACAAATGATACAATTGGATTTCAGCAAAGTTCGAAGGTGAGTTTGATCTACTTCATATTTGATTATTATAAAGCTACTTTTGATAAACGCATTGCAAGTTTGAAGCAGCTATAAATGTTATAAATACGAAATCAAATGCTGTAGTTGACTTGAATTTTAAGTATCTTATCAAAAACTTTGTCTTAGAGTATTCAATTGTGTGGGAAGAGTTATTTTTCAACGGGAATGTGGATAATAGAGTGTCTAATCAAAAAGATTTGAATGACGAAGAAAGCCAATCCTTTACAGTCGTCATCGTGGTATGTATTATTGTCTATGTATACATAGCTTTCGTTTGTTTATAATAACGATGATTAGGTATGAATAACAATTAACAAAAGGGAATTTCTAAGATTTAAATCCTTGCTGAAAAGGACAAGTTCAGAGAGTAATGGCATATGTGATATATATTCTCCGGGTATCATTAGATGTGTGAAGTTGATCGACCAGGTTGTTGTAGTCTTGAGAAAGACTATTGTTGATGACTAATAAAGACTACAGGTATAGTGTATATTGTTGACTATTGAAGACTATTGTTGGTGACTATTGTTGACTATTAAAGACTATTGTTGACTATTAAAGACTATTGTTGGTGACTATTGTTGACTATTGTTGACTATTAAAGACTGTTGTTGGTGACTCGTTCTCAAGACTACAACAACCTGGACGATCAGCTTCACACATCTAATATTTGGTATATAACATCAAACATTTGGTATCATTTAAAATATTTCTTCATGTGATATTGCATACCGGTATGTATAATCTATATTAATTATAGATTATAATCTATATTAATTATAGATTTTTCATTTGGAATTAAAATACACGTGGCAAATAGCGGCTCAGACTATACATGTGGACAATTGTCAAGCTCAAATCATCAGAAAATTCAGAGAGTTCCAGACAGGGCTCAAACCTGTAACCTTCTGATTGATAGTGACATGCTCTAACCATAAGACTCATACCAAGACTCAAAAGCAAAGTGAAGGTTACATTTAACAATAATATATATATACTAGTTTGATTGCTATTTGCATATAGTATATGCGACAGTCACTACTGTATATATTAGTAATGCTTGGGAAACTGTCTGGGACTCATTTTCTGAGGATTTTAGCTTGATTATCCATGTATTTGTAATAATAGTCACTACTGTGCTTAAATATTGCAATGTTATCTGTATTTTAATTAGGTTGTTTCTTGCTTTTCAACATATTCTAGATGAAGTTGCAATTTTGCCATTCCTGCTTCAACAAAAATAAGCGAAGTGCAGACCCAAATATTTTATTGAGTTCATTTTGGTAAGTTTCAGTTTATTTACTACTAGGTAATAATTTTTTGATTATGATGGCCAAAGAGCACATACATAAATGACCAATGCATAAATACATTTTATCTATAAATAATATATGCATGTAGGCACTGACCACTACAGGCAGTACATATATCATATAAATTAACCAACTTTTTAAATAATTAGAAAGTTTTCTTATAAAAAAACTGGGTGTACAGTCCAGTTTTATACATACATGTACCACTCCAGTTAGTCCAACCAGAGCACTGGACTGGTATTTATAACATACAGTATAAGTAAACATATATAGGTAGGAGTCGTCAAAGAAATCTGAAAGCTTTCTTTGATGTTCCCCCATTATTCCTATAATATACCCAGAATCTTATCCCGGTATTATGTATCAGTCAAATTCAAGCGTGCCCATCCCAACCCCCGGGCATTTGACAATTTTTTCCAAAATGATGCTAATTCCACGCAGTGGGGTTGAAATGCAGGTTGAAATGCAGGTGCAAATGCCCCGCCGCTGGGCAAAAAATCTGTGGCAAATCCCCGGCCCCGGCAGAAACATGAAAGCAATAACAGCAATATTCAGTGTTTTCAAATATCAAATTATTATATAAATACTATTTACAAGGCACTGGTGTTAATCCTTTCCTCCTAGGTATGTCATTCTGCTAAATTTGTCTACCATAGGCTGTAGACTTAAGGCTTAAACTCCTCCATGATCGAATCACACTCGAACAACATGCAATGCTATGGGGGGAGTGGCAATTCAATTGCACCTAACCCCATGACCTGCCTTTTGGTGCTGCCCAAAGGGAACAAGGCTCAGATAACTGTATTATCTAATGCCTGACCCCCCCCCCGGGATTGGTCAACATTTCAAATGCCCGGCGGTGTCCCCAGTGGCGTAACTACTATGGGTTCGGACCGGGCGGATCCGGGGACCCCAACCCCAATGGCCGAAATGGGGGCCCCCAAGCTCAGGCTGTAGAGCAAAAACAAATTGCCAGGGAGGCCTCTGAGAAATGAAAAACGCATGCACACAACAACAAAATATCCATTTGATGGTGTAATATGCTTTTTTCTTCTCCTTCACGTGCCACATGGTGACGTGTAGGACATTTGGCGATTGTGATACGACAATATACCGAAGGCTTGGTCACTTTTCCAATTTCAATATGGCGGATGGTTATTTTTCAAGCAGCAAGACAGAGCAAGACAGCAAGTGTATTTCGTACTAATTTCTAAACAAATTGTAAATTTTGATATGCAGTTACAGTATAATGTCGTTTTCTGACCATCAGAATTTTGTAAAATCTTCCCCCAAATCCAGGAAATGGCATTTTCAGAGACTCTAGATTAGCATACCCCCGGACCCACCTAGAAAACTAGCGACTACGGCGCTCGACTGGTGCCTTCTGCACTCGTACTAGGAGGGCCTTCACAAATTTTGAACCGGGGGCCCCTGATATAACGTTACGCCACTAGGTGTCCCAGGGGGGGGGGATGGGCATGGTTGGATTTGACTGATACATTACCACCACTATAAAAAACAGAACTCATAACTAGGCTCTCGGCAACGGCCTCAGTGGTCAGAGCACTGCACTAGCATGGCAGGATCACGGGTTCAATTCCAGCCGGAAGGCCTTGAAGTTGCATTTTATGCAGCAACTAGTCCTGTCTTGGTCTTAAAATGTATGTATTCCAACACTCCAAATTTTCCTTCACCATAAATCCTTTCTATATATATATATATATATATATATATACAAACTCAGAAAATGTTTCTGTAACAGTAACCAGAAACATTTTCTGAGTTTGTGCTAAAAGCTTGAGTAGCAAACAGTTTACCATGTTAAAATGACCAAGCTGCAAGTCACATTTAATATATTGTAGCCAATGGTTAATACAGGCATACTGAAAATATTGAAAGTATTGAATTCCATTGATTTGTCGGTATGACTTTGTCACACTAGAATTTCTTGGTATATGGAAATTTTAGACATACCAAATGATAATACTGGTTTGGGGACACAATTCAGAGTTTCTGCTAGTTATAATTCTGGTTGGCCATCTTAGCTGGCAAGAAAGATTCCAATTCACTAAAAGATTCCAATTCACTAAAAGATTCCAAATATTAAATGTACTGGTCATTCCTAACACAAGTGCGTGTGTAAAGGTCTATTTACACAATATGATTTGTAGTATACAATTGTCAACATTTGTCTTCGATAAAACACTTAAAATGGTATTAGAATATCGGTAGAAGATTGCTTTCTCTCTGGCATGTTTGAAAATATTTTCTTTAATTTTTCTCATACTGAACATACCTAGAACATAAGGAGCAATATTTTTGCTCTCTCTGGGCAAAAAAATCATAATTAAATGCAAGTTCAGAATTTATAACTTATTGTTTTGGTTTCTTGCCTTAGATACTGAAGAGACGGTTGCTGTGTGACATGGACCTGGTGACTGCTTTGGCACTTGTTGTTGGCATGTACATGTACTATGTATTTAATATGCAGTACCCGACTAATGCAAAAAGTCTCTATATTTTCCTTGAGTGTATCCTCATGGAAAATACTACAGAAGCAAGAAAGAGAGTCCAAATAAACAAACTTCTCAAAGAGTTAAATTATAATTATTATTTATGAATATAGAATATATTCATTATTTTATTTAATTATTTTTATGCATGTTTATATATATGCAATATTATATTAACATCAGTCAGTGCATGTATATTAGTAATATTATTATTATATTATTCAATAAAGACCATCAATTTATACAGTATATAATTGTGCATTTTTCATTGATTGCAATAGGTTGGGAATAGTTCAACAGGGTTTGAAGCTAAAACTATTTTTAATCTGTTTAACAGGATTTAAATAACTCCCAAAGTGGTAGTAATGGTGGTGGAGTTAATATGACTCTAAAACTGGAGTAGTTTGAATTTTCTGTATTTACTCCTTTTATTGGAGTAAATATTACTCCGAAAATGAGAGTATTTTCAACTCCAATAAAGGGTTAAATTGACTCTATAATTTGGAGTTACTTTTACTCCAAAACTGGAGTTAAAAGTACTGGAGTTAAAATAACTCTAAAAAAGAGAGTTGTCCTGAACCTTTTTTTTTAACTCCATTTTTGGAGTTAAAATAACTCCTTCCAAATAACAGTGCACCATTACCAAGAACACAGCAACCCAAGCATACTGTAATTAGTTTTCAAATTTGAGTCCTAAAGATCACATGGTTCACAAAATGAAGTAATGTCTGACGTCCGTTACGTAATGTCCGTTACATAAAAAATATATGAAAATCAAGGGAGAACAATAAAATCAATATAAAATTACACCTTATAGGAACAATAAAAAGAGAATCTGGGTGTAGAGGGTGTTAGCTACTCTTTTATTGATACAACGTTGAAAAATTGTGATTTTTGTAACGGACCGACATTACATCTGAAATTTGACAATAACGATCTGTCAAAATGACTTTTTCATCAATAAGAAAATATCAGAACTTAATGAAATGCTCATTCTTAATGTTTATTTGTAACTATAAATTGGATCTATTCACAAAAAACCCTTTGAAAACTATTATTTCAAAGTTTGATTAGTTTCACCCATGAATTTACTTTTACAAGTGCTTGGTAGAATGTGTCATAAAAATCATATTATTGAATAAAACTCCTTGCAAAATATATATTTCTTAAAAATTCAAACATCAAGGATGTAGATTTATTAGTCCTTGGGGACTATGGTGCAACTTGAAAAATTCACATCAAGTGCATTTAAAAAATGGAATTGCCCAAAAGGCCAACGTGCGTGCTGAACGTTGTAATGTACCGACTTGCTTCATCTAGCTCCAGTTGGTGGTACGCCTGTGAAAGATCTATTTTGGAAAAATACTTCGCTCCATTCAGTTCAAACTGACATCATCTACGGTAGGTATTGGGTGACGAATTCTCTTTATTGCCTCGTTGGCAAGTCTCATATCTACGCAAATTCGTACTTTCCCATCTTTTTTCGGCACCGCCACTATTGGTGATACCCAGGGCGTTGGTTGATAACATCATCCATTTGGAGCTCTTCCAACGCGTGTTCAACTTTGTCACGGATGTGATACGGAATCCGTCGTTGTGGTTGTTCTTTAGGCATTTCATTTTGATCAATGTTCAATTTTATTGTCTCTCCTTTTAATTTTCCTAGACCGTGGAAGACTTTTTCATGTTTGATCAAAACTTCCTCAATTGTCCTGTCCTTTCTTCCAGACAATTTATTTAGGTGTAGACTTATGAGACCAAGGCTCCAAGGTGTTGTGATGTCGCTGAAGAAATCAAATTGCCACTGTTCGGTGTCTTGGCAACGTAGAAGGTTGCTACGGCAATGCGTTTCCGAGTTTCGATGAGGGCTTCAAATTTTCCCACGAACTGTACTGGATTTCTAGCGTTATACGCAAACGCCTTAATGTTCGTTCTTTTGAGTTTCGCCCCTTCCATCTTTTCGTATGTAGTTTGGTCGATGACGTTTATCGTCGCTCCAGTATCGACAGTTGCTCTGAAGGAATATTTACACACCTTGACATTCACCTTTGGGGTCTTGTCACTTGTCACTTGTCACTTGTCATCGCATATAAATAGTCATTGGAACCGTCGTGTCGTTTTCCGGTTATGATTTGTTGCTCGATTTCGAAATCAACGTCGACAAAAGTACACGTTTGCGCTAACGTTCGTAGGCGAGTATGAAATTGATCGAGAGTTTCGCGATTCTCTTGTGTTGTTTGTCTAAAACGATATACTTCGTATCGCCGATTCTTTTGAGGTTCGAAGTATTATTTTAGCTTTTGTTTCGCGACCTCGTAGTTGGCAGTAGTTCCTGTGTTTGGTATTTTCCGCAAAATGTATCGAACTCTGTTTCCAGCTTGATAGAAGCGCACGCTTTCGTGTAGCGTCTGTTATTCCACTCGCTACGATGAACATTTCGAAATCTTCTATCCAAATATTCCAACGAGTGGCTAAGCTTGCTCCCGTTAAATTCAGGTAAAGGCTGAATTGAGACAGACTGCGTATTGATGTTAAACTGCCCAATATATGTTCGCTGGTTGTTCAGCCTGCTCTGGTTCCATTCTCGTCGCCAATATAATATTCTTCAGTATTTATTCACAACAATCTACTCAAGACCTTTGTTCTCGTTCCCACGCTCCTATATATACATCCGTTACGTCACTACTAGACGTAAGATTATTACACCCTGTTTGCCAAAATACCAGGAAATTTGGGATGTAAATAATGTTCTTTTGTATTTTAAACAAATTAGTTCAATTCAGACAATAAGTTTAAAAGATCTTACCATGAACCTTGCAACCTTGCTCTGCCTATTAACAGGGCAACGGTGCCAAACCATCCATAAAATTGATTTGAAGTATATTCAGATTGATTCTGACCGTTGTATTATCACAATTAATGAAGTGCTTATAAGCACACCAAAGCCTGAGGAAAACATCAGAAATATTTAGAACTTCAGGCCAAATGACAAGAGGATCTGTGTCTTGGAATATCTCGATGAATATCTCAAACGTACATCTGGCCAGAGAGGGGAGCAGACACAATTATTGACCAGCTATATACAAAAGATACAATTGCCAGATGGGTTAAGTCAATTCTTCAATCATCAGGAATAGACACCAATAAATTTACATGTCACAGTACTTGGGCAGCCTCCTCATCGTGAGGGTTAAAGCTGCGGGAAACCTACAGCAGATGAATGCAATTTGTCCCTGTGGACGAACTCCTTTACCGCTGTGCCATAACTCTCCTCACCGTCGTCGGCAGTTTTCCTCAGTCCGAAAGTGGCTACTGCTCGACTGGGACCATTTCCGAAGAGATGGACATTCATCTTATATTCCACTACCTCTTGTGAGGATCGTTTCCTTTAAACCACAAGAATCGTAGGAAATCTCTGTGTACTGGGTTCTTGTGGAAGGAGTGGAACATCTGTTCTATGTCACACATAATTGCGGTGCCTTCCTGTCGGAAACGTACGAGTACTCCAAGCAGGCTATTCGCGAGGTTGTTTGTTGTCGGTTTTCGCGTTCGAACACCTTGGCCAGGAACTCGACATAATCTTTCTTCACCTGCGGCTTCTTCCTGAAAGAGCGCAGTAATCCATTCAAATGACTGAGCGCTTGGCTTCGGTTATTCGGCATGATAACGTTTTGAGAACGAAAGGGTAGTGGCATCTCCCAGTTTCCACGTTCGTTTTTGTGGATTCCCTTTTCCAGGCTTCTAAACAGGTTCTTGTATAGAGGGGGTATAACTGGCAAATTTTAGCCTAACAGGTTCTTAAAAACTAGGTTCTTACTCGCGGGTTTTTACTGTATACAATGGTTACATAGTTATTATATGATAGACTACTTGAAATACGAATCTCGCCCGCTTTTTCTACCTCCCCCCCCCCCCCCTACGGGAATTTCTCCATCCATGGTGCCCAGACCTCGCACGCGCAGTGGCCGTGTATTTCTGTTTTGCGAAAATTCACAATTTCCAAAAGCCCGTTTCGTCGAAGAAATGTTTGAACGTTATCTCGGCCAATATTTAACCGATTTAAACTCTGAAAACAGATTTGGAATTAGCGAGTCAGCATACATAACATACGCGTTTACTATATTACGAGAACGTGAATACCCTTCGTAAAAACGGTTTATGTACTTAGAAATTAGTCGATTATAAACTGGTCACTTCATCGAATATTATTTTGAACGTTATCTCGATCAATATTTAACCGTTTACAATTCTGAAAACAGATTTGGAATTAGCGAGTCAAAATACATAATATATGTGTCTACTATATTACGAGAACGTGAATACCCTTCGTAAAAATGGTTTATGTACTTAGAAATGAGTCGGCTTTGTCGGCTATGATAAGCCGGTCACTTAATATCGTATATTATTTTGAATATCTCGATCAATATATAACCGTTTTCAATTCTGAAAACAGATTTGGAATTAGCGAGTCAAAATACATACTCGGAATCTTTAGGATCCGCTAGCATCTCGAGCACCCTCGCTCTCAGGCCTTCGGCCTTCGGCCGGGCGAGGGGTAATGGGGGTGAGATAAAGTCCTACCCCGTTTAAAGCTATTATTACCGCTGTCGTATCGCAGGCGTGGATTTCATCGAGCCGGGAGAAATCCCGTGAAAGAGCCCCTGAAATTGTTGTGATGGTTCGATGTCGGTGTCATGGATTTCTTTCGCCAGAATGTTTAAAAGTCTTAAAATGATGACATTTTGAGATTCCTGTGCAAAGATGCTTTGACAGAGCTCTACTTTGTCCTTGTGACATCGATTGTATTATTGGTGATTCAGTTGTTTATCATGGAACACGAAGAAAGCCACAAAGTGAAAGGATCCTCAACTGATTTTACTGATCCAAAGAAGAAAGCCAAAGGGTATGTCATGTGTTCTTGTCATTCAAACATAGCTTTTCGTTTCGTTATTTATAAGTAAGCTTGCATTATCAGTAAAATGATTGCCGCGTATACGCGCAGTTGCCAATTTTGGCATCAAAATTTCGGATTTCGCAAGGGCCCGTAGGGCCTGCAGTGAAGGACGAATTATATGAGGAGACAAAAGTGAGACATAACAATGTATTGGCCTTTATTTCACTCTCAAACAGCAACTTTACAGCCAAAACTGAAATATCAACAATAGGGGTAACCCTAATGACCCCCTATAGGCCCTATTGACATCACATGTTCCTCGGCCTTTATTTTAATTAATTAATTTTATTTTATTTTACTTCGCCTTGATTATGTAGTTTATATAGTGAAATTTACATTTATAAAGATTCTATATTACAAGGCTTGTAAAACCGCAACAGCAATCGCCAATTACTGCGGTTCCATTAGTAATTGTTAATTGTGCGAACAAACTTGAATTGCGCAAACAAACTTGAATTGTTGTGCGAACAAACTTGAATTTGTCCAACTTCTAAACTAAACAAAAACTACAACCTGTAGAAACATAGGCGTATGAGGCGGGGGCCAGGGGATGCAGCTGCCCCCCCCCCCCCCTAGACGAATGGAAACGTTGCTAAGTCGGGCAAATTTTCAACGTAAGTCGGGTGAAAATTATAAGGAAAAAAATAGGATAAAAATGGCGAAAAGTAATCATAACAATTTATCAAAACATATAAATTACCGGTGGGCTATTTTATATAACATGTCGGGCAATTCCCGTTTCAGTCGGGCAAAATTTCTATGCCCCCCCCCTATAAATTTGTGCCCATACGCCTATGTGTAGAAAAGATAAAGAAAAAGGGCGAGCACGGAGCACCAAACTGCGATACATCAATGCTGGCTTTCGAAATAATTTTCTTAAGCCACTTTGCTATAGTGCTAGAAGTAACAGGCTGATGTTGTACTTAAAGGGGAACTCTAGTCGAAAAACAAGTTGTGTTCATATATGAAACATATATTACCACAATTAGCTTAACCCTGAAATATTATAGGGTAGTTCTCTTTGGTTAACGAGAAATAGTGAGTCAAAGTAGGAGAAATCGCCACGTTTTGGACTTTTTCGAGCAGACATAGATTGACGTCACTGAGTGCTTTTTCCTTCGACAGCATTGTTGTTTGGTAGGCGATCACAATGAGTTTCGTTGTTTAGCGTTCATCTGACGACGATTATTCTAGTTTAAGTTCTTCTAGTTCCCCAATCCCCAGGCAAGAACCTAGACGAATTTATTGAACATAATTTACAAGCAGAAGAAGTTCAGGGTTATCGATTTCAACCGAGATGAGATTCTTACAACAGTGAATGCAGTTTTGCATGAATCTGATCGGCTGGAGGCTTGAATGAAAGAACCAGATGAAAATATATGTAGCTTTTGCTCAGGGATCCAGGATTTTTCGTACGTTAGTCAAAATTTTCGTTTGTGAACATTCGTTGGGGTACAGAAATATTTCCGGGGGTATGATTAGTTATTAATACCCACACTAGATCTTTTTCGGTATTTTCGGTAAATAAAACGTGAGGTGCAAAAATGACTGTTTCGCCCAATATCAGGGCTCATCAGCAATAATAATATATAGTTTACACAAAGTTACAAACATGACATCAGTCAATATGTCTAAAGAGTAAATGGATAAAATAATTTTTGTCCTGGAAAGCCAAAGGCTGTTGATTAAAATATGAATTTCATCAATTGATGTCTATCACAAATCACAATTTATCACATCTGAACTAGAGATCGTATTACAACAAGCCATGTGGTCTAACAAGTCAACAAGACACACTCCAATACATTATATGGATAATAGATATCCATTATCCAAATCAAAATTTTAAAATAATATCAGGCGACAAAAAGCATAAACAAAATGCCTACACTACAGTATATATTGGTTCGGCTGGGTTCGCAGTATATGGCCAGTTCTTTGTTACAGACGTTACACTTAGACTAGATTTTGTGGTTTTACTTAAGTATAATTTGAAGGCCAAAGGGAGATTTGATTTTTCTTTTGTCTATATTTGTTAGGGGGAGTGAAGTTGTACAAGGTAACAGAATAAATCAATTCTCCCAAGTTCCTTAGATACAGAGGGTTAAAGTAGCGTTACAGATGTTACAGTAAAATCACCCATACTTTCAGGTTATTGTATTTGAACACAAATTTCTGTGAATTTAAAAACTTTTAAAACCATAATTGGTGATGGAGCTCTTGCTATGTATTTGCAGTTTATTATAAACAGTAGACGTTCCAGAATTATTCTATTCACTCTAAGCGATGGAGAAAAGTTTAGTGTTACATACGTTACAGCTTTTGTTACAGAAGTTACACTGTACGAAATAAAGATATTTTATGCAATGATTAAAGGTAAAATAATATGAACACTAGAAATGTATGTTTTATACAGCTGTTATCCAACTTGTCAACCCATTTCTATAAATGCTTAAGCTACAGTGTATTGCATAGGTTAGTCTTAGATACCTTATAATTATTTAATATAAGGATTTTTAATATAAATATTATAAAAGTAATATACAAATCTGAAATTGGGATACCTTTGCTAGAAATGGAGTCATATTGGTCAGCAGTATTTAGTAGAAAAGCATGCTTATTCTCTGTCCATGTGAGTGAGTTTGGCCTTAACTATGTAATCTGTAAGTGATTGCTTATGATTGAAATTTGCTTATAACCAACAATTATATATTATAATTATAATAACAATTATACCAATTTAATAATTTAATAACAATTAAATAATAATCGTTACTAGAAATACGTGTACGCAACAACCCCTCGCCCGCCGTAATAGCGTAGTCCTTAGTTATTTTACTTAAAAATCGATAACCCATTGATTTGCCAATCGAATGGACTTATAGTATATACTACATATATCTCTGAGAGCCTTTAAACTATCAAGCTTGTGTTGTTCTGAATTTCATTGTTTCGTAATTAGACATCAAACTAAATAACTCAAAGTGTTTACTTTTTTGGGTGCAATTATATCATTCAACCTGCAATGATTAAGATTTGTTTGATATGTAAAGGCCGGATCCTCACTGTGATGTCACACTGTATAATAACTTATTGAAAATGCATGTATATATATCTTTGGGATTATTCAATCAAAGCAATCAAAACTCAAAGCGTACAAAAAGTATCTCACTACTGACAATTAATCATTTTGAGGCTGCTACATAACGTGTCTAGCACGTTTTGCTATATATAATACAGGGCATCATTTTTCACATTATTATAAATTCTAGTTAATATTTGTTACTATTATTAAGTTACAACATTATTTGTTACTATTATTATTAAGCAAAAACTTGAGTAAAAAAGTGTCAACAGTTTGCCTGTTATTATGCATTTTGAAACATTTTTCTATACCGTTTATAATCTCTCCCACTCAAAACCCCTTTGGAAGTAAGTTGGATAAGCCCAGGGCATATAAACAGATTCTACGACGGCATATATCTTCTTCTGTTCAGGTTTATAAACATTATATACTGCACCTTCAAAAAAAACTCTGAACACATTTGCTTAGTTTTTAATGTATCGGGACCCTGCTCCTTTATCAAAATGACACATTAGTTACAAAAGTGAAGCCCTATTTATAACAGATTACAAGATGATGATATTCAAAAAAAGTCTCTCAGGTTCAGTTCCATGGGAATAAAGTTGTTTAATTTATATGTCCAGAATCATATTTTATGATCAAGACCATCCCTGTCTTGCTCTATTGGACACGGGCAGTCAAGTGACTTCAGTTTCGTAATGTTTCTACCAACAGCATTTATCTAATCGGCCGTTGAGACCAGTGGATGGGTTAGTCCGTGTTGTTGGCGCTGCTGGACAAGATGTACCCTTCCTCGGATTCATTGAACTGAACATTAGTCTGCCACTTGAAGATGCTGGAACTGACAGAGCTTTCCCTGCGCTTGCTCTCGTTGTTCCCGATAACCAGTACAACCTACGAGTTCCACTTATAATAGGAACCAACGTGGCTAAACAGTGCAAGGAGGATTGCCACCGCAAAAACGGCTCTGCATTCCTGCAGCAGGCAGTGGTGTCACCTGTGTGGAAGCGAGCATACAGTTCACTCCTATCCTGCGAACACTTTCACTACAAATGTACCAATGGCTCAATTAAGGTCCGTTCTACATCAAGACGCCCTATCACTATTGCAGCTAAACAGACGATGACACTTTGGGGAATCGCTCAATCTAATCCTGGACAACCTGCCAAAGTTATTATTGAGCCGCAGGAACAGCACCATCCCAGCATTATGGTCACTCCAGCCCTGGTGTTCCTTGCCCCCACTGGTACCAAAAATCGAATTCCTGTGGAGATGACTAACAACTCCTCCCAATCTGTAACACTGCCGCCTAGAGCCGTACTCGCCTCTCTTCACCTGGCCTCTGAAGTTGTTCTGTAATAATTGTAGTTTCTGTAGCTAATATCCAGGTAGTCCATAAAGTAATGAGTTGCAGTAATCCAATTTTGAACTAAAAAAAGCATGGACTAAAATTTCCGTAGAGTCTTTGCTGAGATACTTTCTAATTTTACTAATATTCCTGAGATGAAATTGAGCAGATTTACACAGCTTAGCGAGGTGATCATTGAGGGAAAAATGCTTGTCAAAAATGACGCCAAGATTCCTAGCAGCTTGAACTGTTTTAACACACTTATTCCAATTATGGTCAAGATTGTTAATTTGTCCCTCTCGACGGGTGTTATGCCCGACTCCTTGAAAATGGCTGAACTTTTTCCGACCCTTAAGAAGTATGATGCCGATCATGAGCAGTATCCCAATTTCCGTCCAATATCAAACTTATCGATGATCTCAAAAGTTACTGAGAAGGCCGTTGCTGACCAGCTTACACGACATGTTTTTACTCATCATTTGGATGAATCGTTTCAATCTGCCTATAAAATGTATCACTCAACAGAAACAGCCTTGATCAGAGTACAAAATGATATGTTGCGAGCCATTGATAATAGGCAGGCGGTGATACTGTTGTTGCTGGATCTTTCTGCTGCGTTCGACACTGTGGAGCACTCAACTTTGCTTTTTAGACTTTCAACCAGCTATGGCCTAAATGGTCGCGTTCTTGCCTGGTTCCGCTCTTACCTTACATCGCGTAAGCAATATGTTCGTGTCGAGAGATGCAAGTCTTCTCTTCGCAGCCTAGACAGAGGTGTGCCACAAGGGTCTGTGTTGGGACCCCTTTTATATCTGGTTTATACATCACCTATGGGAAAGATCATTAAGCACCATGGTCTCCAGTACCACCTGTATGCAGATGACTCTCAACTTTGTTTCATTTAAGTTGGATTCACAAGAAGAAATGTTGATGGCTCAGTCCAAACTTGAGCTGTGCGTAGGGACATTGACATCTGGATGGTTAATAATGGATTAAAGCTAAATCATGACAAATCAGAACTTCTCCTCTTCAGCTCTATGTTTCGCGCTACTCCAGTTCTCGATTGTGTGGAAGTTGTAGACGAGCAAATAGCACCTGTCCTTTAAGACACTAGCAGGTATCGGGTCCAGGTGGCAGGACTTGGACATAGGTTTGCAAGCAAATGCCATAATACTATCCTCAGTGACCTCACTGAATTCACTTAGCTCCGTAGAACTTACATCATCTAAATATGGCGTAGAACCAACAGATCCTTGTTTTTCAGTCAAACTGTGATGTATTTTTTCAATTTTCTCACTGAAAAAGTCAGCAAAATTGTTAGCCAATACACCATTGCTAGAAGCAGACGGAAAGCGTTGCACCACCTTCTTTTGGAGAAGTTTATTGACAGTTCTAAAAAGAGTTTTCTGATCATCAGAGTGTTCATGGATGATCGAAGAGTAATAGGATGACTTTAAGGAATCAATGAGGTTATTAACAACACCGCACTGGTCAACATAATTGTCGCGGTCTAACTGCAGTCCTGTACTCAGCCATTTCCTCTCACGGCGTCGTCTCTCCCGTTTCTTTTCTGCCACTTCCTGTGTATACCACAAAGCCGATGGACGGATTGTAACAAGCTTACTTCTCGAAGGGGCATGTTTATCCAACAATTCCCGAAGAACATTATCATAACATGTTACCAAGATGTTCAAGTCCGAGGAAGGCTTTTTGAATAAATTTGAATCTAAGATGTCTTCAGAGAAACGTTCCATATCAATACACCGAAGTTTCCGAAAATCAACTATTTTCCTTGCATACTGGGGTTTCTGCAGGTGTAGATCACAGTGGATGGCATGATGGTCAGATATCACAGGATCTCGAACACAGAGCTTTTTGATAATTAAGTCCTCAGATCTTGTAATAGCAAGGTCCAAGGTATGGCCATTCTTGTGGGTTTTACCCCTCACATGCTGCTTTAGATCAAAGGCCGCGAGAATATTAGTGAACCTTTTTGCATAACTATCACTGAGATCGTCAACAAATTAAAGTCACCAATTAATAAAAATCTGTCATCTTGTCATTTTATTTTGCATGGGCAGTAAGTGAACGCAGATAGCTCATGTAATTCGGCATATTTAATTAATCGTCGTCTCCTCGACGCCGTATATCGAATGGCGTTCTTTTAATAATCAATAATCTGTGTCGTTC
This sequence comes from Chrysogorgia sp. JL179-B06, assembly GCA_035772405.1. Classification (NCBI taxonomy): domain Eukaryota; kingdom Metazoa; phylum Cnidaria; class Anthozoa; order Scleralcyonacea; family Chrysogorgiidae; genus Chrysogorgia; species Chrysogorgia sp. JL179-B06. The sequence continues at coordinate 120,698 of JAYKKM010000063.1, read as the reverse complement.
TCCTCGAGATTACTGTAGCTTCTGGTAGTACTTTGCGTATGAAGTTAATCTCGAGCAGTGAAAAGCACAATAGATCAGAATCGATCTGTCATCTTGTCACATTTTTTTGGACGGGCACATTTGTAGCCAAATGCTATTATAAAATGACACTTAAAATGCGATTCCTTCCACTGCGTTGTGCATCGGCTGTATTACCAGTTCGATTGTATCGAGCGATAAACTGTCCTACAGCAAACCGCGATGTTTTGATTCCTTCTTCCTCCAAAATTTGTGTGATTTTCATAATCGAAACGCCAGAAGATTTTAACGATACAATTCGATTTCTGGCGAATTGAGAAAGCTTTCCCATTCTGGTCTGTGTAAACACAAGATTCGAGTGATAGAGCAGGAGAGAACAATAAGAACAGAACGACTCGGATAACCTTCGCAATGTAATCGAATCACCGAACGCGATGCGAGCTCTGCGTCCAGCGAGTACAGCGAGACGCAAGACGAACGCAAGACGGACGCAAGACGAACGCAAGAAGGACGCCAGACGGACGCAAGACGAACGCGATTTTTGATAATTTGATAAAATTTTCGATTTTTGATAGGTTATTTCTTAGCAGTACTGTAGCAGCACTATAGGAATGGCTTGAGCATCCTCCCAACTCCCTTGCTCAGCTACAAACATTTCTGGGATTTGCCAGCTACTACCGTTCCTTTGTGAAAGGGTTTGCAAACCTTTGCAAAACCTTTGCACAAACTTGTCGCCCAAAACACAAAGAAAGGTCTGCAAAAGAAAGTACGAACCCAGTTTCAGTGGATAGAAGCCGCTCAAATAGCCTTTGAAACCCTAATCCACAAGTTAGCATCACCTCCCATCCTAGCGTATCCTGATTTCGGTTTACCATTTACCCTACACACCGATGCATCAGGCGATGGTGTCGGTGCCGCTCTCTACCAAGTGCAAGATGGCAAATTCCGTGTCATTTCGTACGGAAGTATAACCTTGAACGATGCAGAGAGAAAGTACTCCGCATACCGCCGAGAGTTCTTGGCGCTAAAGTGGGCTGTCACCGAAAAGTTCAGGTCCTATCTATATGATCACCAGTTCCATGTGGTGACTGACAGTAACCCGCTTATGTATCTGACAACATCAGCCAAGTTATCAACTACAGACCATCGTTGGCTCTCGAGTTTGGCACCATTTGATTTTACAATCACATACAGAGCTGGAAAAGTTCATGGAGATGCTCTCACGTATGCCTCACCAAGACGATCCAGATGCTAGACCTGTACCAGATGAAGATTATATCAAGCCGTTTCTGAATAGGTTATCTTCGTCTACAGAAGTAGAATGCAACTTCTGTTCCGTGGACAACACCGCAATAGATACGAGTGCACCCCACCTGTTAATTGGCCACATCTCCAACATGAAGACCCTGCCATCAGCTGTGTTCTAGGCCTACTAAATAAGAACCAGTCACTTGACAAGCTCAAAGCCAACACCCCTGAAGTGTCTTGGATGTTCCGAGAGAGAGCTCGCTTGGTCGTGCAAGCTGGTATCCTGTACAGACGGCGAATGGTCGAAGGCGCTGAGAAGCTCCAGTTGGTTTTGCCTGCGGCAATGCGAGCTCAAGTACTCCATGGCCTCCACAATGATATGGGTCACCTTGGCAGAGACAAAACCTTAGACCTACTGCGTGCCCGCTTCTGTTGGCCCAGTATGGCACGAGATGTGGATACACACATCCAGAATTGTGAGCGGTGCATCAAAAGAAAAGCTTTGGACCCACCCAAGGCACCCTTGGTCCCTATCATCGTTTCAGAACCTATGGAGCTCATCGATTTCTTGTCCTTGGAGAAAGGTAAGGGCGGTTGTGAACATGTGTTGGTGGTGACCGACAGTTTTACCAAATTCTCCTGGGCTTTCCCAACTCGCAATCAAAAGGCTCCCACCGTTGTCAAGTTGTTATGGGAGAAAATATTGGTGAACTTTGGTTTTCCCCAACGAGTACACTCTGACCAAGGCCGTGACTTTGAGTCCAAGATCATCAAGGATCTGTGCGAGATGGCTGGTATAAAGAAGACACGAACGACCCCCTACCATCCCCACGGAAATGGGCAAACAGAACGTTTCAACAGGACACTGCTTGGAATGTTGGGCACTCTGGAGGGTGATAAGAGGAAAGATTGGCCTGATTATGTTGCTCCACTAGTTCACGCCTACAACTGCACTAAACATTCGTCAACTGGATACTCCCCTTATTTTCTTATGTTTGGTCGCCTGTCACGCCTACCAATCGATGTCGCCATGAGAACCAACCTCTGCAAAGGAGAGACAAAGCCTTATTCATCTTATGTAGAGAATCTGCGGGCAGGGCTGTACCACGCTCATGAACTTGCATCACAGAATGCACATACAGTAAGAAAGCAGAAGCCAACAGGAAGATGCGTGCTGTTAAGCCTAGCCAGTCTTGGCTGAAGTTCCTGACTACCCAGAAGCTATATTAGCGAAGAATGCCGACACCCACCGGGAGCACCTGGACCCTATAGCTCAGCTGGACATGAGACCACCCGGTCCGGCCGCATCACGCGACCACCTGACCGTTTTATCTGCAACACAGCCTGGGCACAGAAAGCTGCCATGTTATTGTCACTAGCTACACAGGACAATCAGTTGGTAATACAAAATGTATTTTGTGCATGGCTAGGCGATTAGTCGAACTTCGCGACGAAGTTCCCTCTGAGGGGGAAATGTGTAGTAGGACAGGACAAACTAGACAATTACACCAAGTATGTATACAACGGTCTGTAAGAACTGTGGGCGCGGATATACGTACAAAAAACGTTTTGTTGTTATCGGTTAAGGTGCCCTCACACCATAGCGTATGCTGAAACCTATGAGTTGCGTGTAAAAAATATTGTTATACACACCAAACGCAACCCAAATCAACAATTATGTCAATTTCTAACCTTTAAGTTTTAACCAAGGTAATGGACAATTCCCGCATTGTGCTCGTTAAAATCAAACTAAACGAAGTCACTATCGACAAACTTACTGAACAGACTGCAGAAACTAGCCTCTGCACTTGTCAAAATTATAAACATCTGGACAGTTCATTGTCTTGCAGTTAAATTTAAATACTAAACATTGGCCTTAAATATGGGAATTACAATTAGCAATACAGAGCCAGAATTGGTTGCACACAATAACTTTGTTAAATAATATTCTTAGCTGATTCTTGTTTTAAAAAAAACATTTCTCATTGTAAAATGAAAAGTCTTGTTTATTTAGCCAAGACATGAACGTCTTACAGCCACTTTTTTGTGTTCATTCAGTTATGTATTCTAAGAACGTATTACAAAAACAAAAGGGTGAAACATTGTCACAATTTCATAAATTCTGTAATTGTATTTTATACAAGATGAAGTTGTTTTTTGCTATTTACAATCTATTTCTTTAAATCTAACCTGCATCAAATAACTATGATAATTTTTTAATTATTTTCACTCTTGTATTCTAAATCTGATGGATTGGTAGCGGTGATGTCCAATAATTTCGCTGCTGAGACTTTCTAAAATAGTTTTACCCTGTTCATTGTATGGAAAAAGCGCTCAACATTCGCGTTGGTAAAACACATAATCAACTCAATGATGCGTATCACGTTACCATATCGAATAATGTTGCATTTTGTTAATTAAAACGCAGTTTCGAGTGCAATTTTACATACACATAAATGTTTTTTTAACAATTTGAGCTCTTCTGAAAAATAATAATAATAATAATAATAATAATAATAGACGTATTAGGAACATTATACAATAGTCTCAATGCTCTTACAACAATATATTCTTAAATTTACTTATACAACTTATTACAGTTTCATTATAAGATAAAGCCTACTACATATGTTACCACTATGAACAAAAAAACTATTAATTTTAAAAAAGAAAAGTCTTAACTGCTGACTTAAAATTACCCAACATATCAAAGTTTCTAATTTCCTGTGGTAATAAATTCCACAGTTTTGGTGCTGCAACCGAGAATGCTCTGTCTCCATGAGTCACCGTTTTGGATTTTGGCTTAAGTAGCAGATTACGGTCTGATGATCTCAAAGCACGAGTAGGTTTATATTTATTTAGCGAATCAGTAATATAAACAGGCGCCTGGTCATGCAAAGCCTTGAAAGTAATCATTAGTATCTTAAATACAATCCTTGATCTCACCGGCAACCAGTGAAGATTACGAAGCAAAGGGGAGATATGCTCCGATTTGTTAACCCATGTTACAAGTCTTGCAGCTGTATTTTGAATTCGCTGTAACTTGCTCAATTCAGGTTCTGGTAAGCCATATAGGATGCTATTACAGCTGTCAAGTTTTGATGTTATGAATGCATGCACCAACTTCTCACAGTCCTTTTTACTCAAATATTTCCTGATCTTGCCGATATTCTGATAGCAAAAGTGGCCGATTGAGTATTTAATTTTAGATGTCTATCTACAGCAACACCGAGATCACGTGCAACCGGAGCCGGTTGGATTTTCACATCATTGACACATATTTCTGGCATTGGTTCACAATGCATAAAACGTGATGATAGATGGACAATATCGGTTTTACTCGGATTGCTTATAAGACCATTCATAGTACACCAGTTGGTGATGTCCTTAATACATAACTCAAGTTTAGCTAGAGCAGCAGGTCGATCACATGGAGATTTTATAGGCATATACAGCTGTGTGTCATCAGCGTACATTAAAAACACATGAGTATGCGTTCGGGAGTCATATGACAAAGTAATATATTGAATCAACAAGACCAGGTGGTTTCAAATCAGAGCGTAACTACTCAAGCTGTTCCCAATCTGCTTCAGAAACCTTATTTGATTGGCTGTCCCTGTATTTCATTGTTTATCAGCGAATCCCATTCCGAATGTTTTGTTCTCCAATAAATTTGCATTGTCAATTTCATTTTTTCTGCGTTGTATTTCCTTTTTTCTACATTGTGTTTCATTAAATTTGCACTCAGACTAAAGAGAATCAAAAATCCCAGTATCAAGCTTCAGGGTGCTGGTGGCAACAATGGCTGAATACAAAAGACCGTGTCCCAGACCTCGAACGTCAAGAATTATGATTGCATCATTCAACGGCAACCCAAAGACAACAACGATCTGTTGCTACAGCCCAACAAATGTTAGTGAGGAGAGCTAAGTTCAGCTGTTCTATGACAGATTATCATCCCTTATTCGTCATGTACCCAGACATAATGATCTTGTGCTTGGTGGCGACTTCAATGCCAAACTGGGACAAATAGATGGCTACGGTCACTCCTACCACGATGCTGGTGTACAAATCGAAACAGGAAAATCCTAAATGATTTTCTGAAACAAAACATAACACGCTGGTCACGTGATCTGCTAAACGATTTTGTGTCAGGGTGGTCTTAAACACGTTGAGTTGACGAAGCCAACAAATTCTAATAAAAAATAGCGGATCAATCGAGGTGTGCGTTCGAGCCGCTGGTTTTCCTTGGAAGTCTTCACGTTGCTGTTACTACAAGCGTTTACGGCCCAAGAAAGTGATTTGCCTGGAAAGTTTAAGTAGAGTCGAGATGTTGTTGCAGTTTTCCCTACGTGCAGCTATGGCAAATAAAACGCAGAAAACCAAACGAAAACCAAACGCAGAGTACCCTGGGAAACAGAAGCTGTGATACAGAAACGAGAGGAAAACCATGAATGAAATCAGTGGACGAAAAAGCTCGAACAAGGCGAAGCTCAAAGCTAATAATCAGAGTCAGCGTATTGAGAAATGGAAAACTCACTTCCAAAACCTACTTTGCAAACCTCCGAGGATCATCGACAAGCCCACCAAAAGAATCATTGACAACGAAAATCAAGAAAGGGAACTTCACCATGAAAGAACTTGAAGCATGAGTCATTAAGAAGATATCGAGTGGTAACTGCAAGGCCTGCAGTCTAGACAGGTGAGTTCAATGAGGAACTGCTGCAGCTATGCAACGCCGTTTACAATCCGCACCGAATTGACTGGTGTATTCAATGCTGTATGTTACCATTTCTAAGGAAGAGCAATCTTGGCCTGGAGCATTCGACGGATTAAACACGATCCGGAAGTCGTCGCTGCCGGCAAACTTGAAACGCGATTTCTTTCGAGCTACAGTCGCATCCGTACTATTATATGTGGACACTGACAAAACGACAAGAAACTTCTCTAGATGGCACCCGTATGCTTCGCGCTATGCTGAACATTTCTTCGAAGAAACATCCTACCAGAAACTACTCTATGGACACCTCCCTCCAATTACGAACATAATAAGGGGGAGGCGCTGGACATTGCTGGCGGAATGAACATGCGATAGACACTTTGCTGTGGACACTTTGCTGTAGACACGTTGCCCAAGACATGCCATCACCATGACAGTCGGGCGACCAGCCCGCACTTACATTGATCAACTAGCCGATGACATTGGATGCCTTCCAGAAGATCTGCCGGCTGCGATGGGAGACAGAGAAGGAGGGAAGAGGATCCGAGAAAATCTCTCGACCAGATGATGATGAATTTGCACTTCTCTCAGCCAATCAGAATTGAGATTTTAAACTATGAGATTGTATTATGTTTTTTTTTATGTCGAGATGGCCAGATCAAACAAAAATTTGGGAATGTTGTTGTTTCTCCATGGCAATAAGCTGAGCCAGTGAGCCTTATCTGAACTATTGATGGACTGAAAAAAGTAAAAGTTTGCTGTATATATACAGTAGGCATATGGCCTATGGTCTGCGCAGTTTTAGGGATTGACTGGAGGAATATGTAAAAACCAGCATTGCTAAATGAGCTTTGCAGTTTTCAGAAGAATCAATTTGCAATTGGCGAAGTGCTAATTCGGACCTTGCAATAAGCAGTGATAGTATGCGATTTTTCATGCTCCAAGCAGGTTAGTTGGTGCTTGGAATAGTACTCATGTACATGTGTATTCATGTTGATCTTTTTCATCTCTAGATCACTGGACATTAAAGAAAGCCACACTAAAAAAAGTTCTCAATGGAAAAGCCAAAGTAAAGGTACCCTGGGAAGTGCCCCGCTGGAAAGGTACTGTACTCTACGTTTATTGAAAATGCAACATAAAGTAAACCCGCGACTCTGCGATGCCAGTGCAGTGCTCTGACCACTGACCGCGGGTTCAATTCCAGCCGAAAGACCTTGATGTTGCATTTTTCGCAACTGGTCCCGGTTTGGTCTTAAGGCTAGTTTCCACTCTGGAGAATTTTCCTTTCCTAGGACAGGAAAGGTTCCTTTGTCGTAAAGTCATTAGTTCCATTCGAGAGGTCACAAGACTAAGGAAATTTTCCTGTCCCAGGTAAATTTTCCTGAGTGGAAACTAGCCTTTAAAATGTATATATATATATATATATATATAATATATATATATATATATATATATATATATATATATATATATATATATATATATATATATATATATATATATATATATATATATATATATATATATATATATATATATATATATATATATATATATATATATATATATATATATATATATATATATATATATATATATATATATATATATATATATATATATATATATATATATATATATATATATATATATATATATATATATATATATATATATATATATATATATATATATATATATATATATATATATATATATATATTTATATATATATAATATATATATATATATATATATTTAAGAAATAGAAAACATTTTCCGTGTTTACATACTGTTATATAAACACGAGTGGAAGTTTGGGAGAACGAGAAATCATAGTGGGAACACGAGCCCGTAGGGCGAGTGTTTCCACACGATTTCGAGTTCTCCCAAACTTCCACGAGTGTTTATATAACGTATGGGAACACGGATAAAAATGTTTTCTATTTCTTTTATAAAATAACTCGTAGAAAGCAAATAAAATGTACAAATATCTTTTTTATCAACACATAAATTCTCCTTACTGCGTATGATGGCGCCGTGATGGCTAATTGACGGAAAAACGGTAACATTTGAAAAAATTGACGGTTTCACGGTACACGGTAACGCAAGATTAAAAATTGAAATTCGACAAGCGCCAGGGACATGAGATACGCCAAATTTGATTTGATTTCATTTAATTTTCAAGACGCTACGCGGGCGTGCAAGATGGCTTTTTCTAGAAAAATGAAAGTTTTTCAACCACTTTTATGATAATTAATGCTAATTTATATTAACATAATGTGTCTTGTTCGGGAAATTTAAACGCACAAGTAAAAGCCGGTTTATTGGGCTTTCAGAAAATGTATAGCTTTCGCAACAGTTATGTTTATTGCAAGAGATATCAATAGAACAAAGAGGTGGTTCAATTTTCGATGTTTTTCAGCCCGTCAGGAAAGAGTTAACTGTGAAGAAAAGCATCCAATCTTCTCGTTTTTCGTCTTGTGGCTGTCATTTTATCTGTTTGTGAGAAAAGGTTCGTCTTACAGTTCATTTTATAAAAATGGCGGGGAAAAATCCATGTTTTCCATCGAGTTATAGAAACACGGCTTTCAGCCAATCAGCGCGTGCGTTTTTAATTTGTTATTTTATAAATTACTATAACAAAGTCGTATAACTTGAAAGCATAATTGTTATTCACATACTTTATATCTTAATTCCATAGCATTCAATTTAACCAGTGATGCATATAATATTTAGCAATTATTGAACAAGGTTGAGCGTGATATGAAGAGTTATCATGCCCGAAGTTTGCCGTTATCAACCGAAGCCGCAGGCTGAGGTTGATAACGGCAAACTGAGGGCATGATAATTCTTCTTAGCATATACCAAAACAGTGAATAGTGCTTTTCGCGCAATCTGATTGGTTCCTCTAGCTCGGGATATCCTGCACTATTCACTGTTTCGCAAAACAACATGGTGTCATTCTCTTGAACGATTTGCTTTTTACATAATGCAAGAAATTGGTAAAAGCAGGCAGGTAGAAAACAATTACTGTATGTAGGAAAATTATTTTAGGTAATATTTATGAAAAACAAGTTTCAAAGAGAGAATAGAAAGTACTCAAAAATCCGCAGAACAACGAATGATATGCTCCGAAAACAAACTTGATTGAACGAACCGACTGTTGCTGATGTCAGTTTTCGTTCAAATATTTTGAAAGAAAAGTGTTCTCCGTAGTTCATATATCGATATTCGCCTTTATATAGTTTGAGACAATTTGAATTGCCTTTCATATAGAATTTAATAACATTTACAACATTAAAAATCATTTCGTTGCAACAAAACCAAGCAAAACGTAAATAATTAGTACGGTTTCAGCCATAAAGATTACCGCGATACACTGCCCAAGAAACTGGCGAGTAATGAACTGAATACTAAACAAATGACCTGGAAAACATACTACCGATTTTATAACAGTAAACACCCACAGAAATCTTTATAAATTAAAGGAAATTCAACGACTAAACACATGAAACATTGTCGTTGCACTGACCGAAATAAAAACGCTTTGAAAAGAACAATTACTGTCGTTTACTCACCCAGAATTCATTAGTTATCGTTTGTCCTCAGGTTTTCCCACGAGTACAGTATTAAAATATTTCCTTTGAGTTAAAATCCAGTGGTCTTTTGCCTTACTTTGATCCAACTTCGAAAGGTTTTCAAAACGGCCGGCTGCTGTCAGCTTGTCAAAACTGATAAACAACTCCAAATATGGAAAGGCAAACTCCAAATATGGAAAGCCATATGGAAAGGGCATTTTTTGCCTGCGTTTCGCAACAATTACTGGCTAAATTATAATGAAACTAACCGAAATTTACTTATTTTTTATCAATTTGTTTTGGTATATGCTAAAACAATTATTCACCTCAGTGTCAGTGAATAGTGGTTGGATATTTACCTCGACGCTTCGCGTCTCGGTAAATATCCACCACTATTCACTTCCACTTCGGTGAATAATTGTTAAATATCACGCGAAAACCGAGTTCAATAATTGTTTTATTATTTATTTAAAAAATGAAAAATATCTTGCGTGCTAGCCAGTCAAGAATTACGAAATGCGCGAGGTCAACAAAGAAGATATGATTGTCGTCGCCATAACCATGACAACGAAGTCATATTGACGCGTTAATAATTATCATATTGACTCGCTTGACCATATTTGGCAAGCTGTCGCCGCGTAAAGAGCCTGGACACGAGGTTGTTGAGTTGATATGACGATTTCACAGTTGGCTGTTAGCCAATCAGAAACCAGGAATTTTTTAAATAAATAATAAATATAATTATGAATATAACCGCAACTGCAACTGGTCCCGGTTTGGTCTTAAAATGTATATATTTCAACACTCGAAATTTTCCTTCACCATTAATCCTTAGAACATGTAGTTTAATCGAGTGAAATGCCAAATATTACTTGTAATATACTCTACGTTTACTCTACGTTTAGACCGCTCCAAAGATCCAATCTTCCGTGGGAAGGACTTCGCCAACGTAAGTTTTAAAATATTAAAGTGCTAGAAATACGTGTGCACAACAACCCCTCGCTCGATGTATGGTAATACTGTTGAAATGCACGCAATTTGGCGCATCCTAAAAAATTGGGCCTAGGTGCGAGAAAGGGTCAAAATAAATAGGTTAGTTTTGGTAATAAATAAAAGTTGTTTTTTCAGTAAAAAGAAAAGAAAAGATTTGAAAAAATTGATTGACATGAAAAATCGGAGAAAAGCCACAGCCGCTCGAACCCTCGGGTCTTAATAGACAGAAATTTAGTAATAAAAACTTATCGTATATTTTATAAATAAACAACTAACAACATTGAAATGCTTCTATGTGCTTATAGAAGGTATTATTTATTGAGCTATAACTATAGTGTAAGATATACACGTCTGACAAGGTCTAGGTGTTCTAGGGAGTGTCTTTTCGGGTTAATATTACACGTGTTAATCGTTAAGAGATAAAGTGTCAATCAACTTAATTAATGTAGCTAGCATATATTAGCATACATTACATCCCCCTTTTTCTAAAGTAATTAAACGAGTAATTATTGCTATATTAAATTATTAATCTTACTTTATATAGTATGAAAATGAACCATTTAAGATATAAAGTTTCTGCTTTGGTTACGTGTCTGATTCAATATTTAAGTAAATATATTTAAACTATATTTCAAGTTGGTATTTCCAATATGGCTTCTATAGAGGGCGGAATGGTTTCTCTGCTTTCACCATGGTTTCCGCCCTCTATAGACGCCATATTGGAAATAATAAGTTGAAAATGTTAGCCTAACTTTTTCAAGTTTGATAAAACTGACGCATGTGCGTCTCATGACACTGCCCCTTTAAGTCGGGTGGATGTTCTTTAGCCTTGCGTAGGTGTCTGCGGTTCCTACGGTATTCTGTCGCATTCTCGCTCCTCACTATGTAGCTTCGTGATGCTTGGTGTTTCCGTATTACTGTCCCACGTGTCCATGGTGCTTGAGGATATTTTTTTAAATCTCACCACATCACCCTTTTCTAATGGTGACAGAGACTTCGCAGTGTGGTCATAGTGTTTTCTTTGCTGTTGTTGCTGTTGGTTGCGTGCAGCGTTGAAGGTAGTTTTGTTGATAGGTTTGGGGTTGAACTTTCTTTGGGATATACTGTAGGTAAGAAATAAAGTAAATAGACCATATAAGACATTTCATGTACCGACTCACACTCACTGTGGCCTCACATCATCTTGGTCATATTAATTCTGAGTTTGCAAAAGCTTGAGTAGCTAATTAGTTTTCCTTTAACTTATCAAGCTGAAAGACACTTGATGTATGTATATAACTACCAAATAGTTTACCCCTTATCTACCCTGAGCTGTCTGGTTTTGAGGCGCCAGATACTCGCCTAAAGAGAAAGAGTTTTAAGAAGAGAAAAATAGACCATGTAGGACATTTCATGGACATAGAGAGAGCTCACTCTCTACATCATCCTGGTCATATTAACTATTTATTACTTTATTCTACACCTTATCTACCCCGAGCTGTCTGGTTTTGAGGCGCCAATTACTCGCCTAAAGAGAAAGAGTTTTGAGAAGAGAAAAATAGACCATGTAGGATGTTTTATAATTGAACACATTTTGTGTTAGAACATCAATTTCCAAATCGGTCGTACCTTTGGCTTTCTCTCTATAAGTAGCAGGCCTGGAATTTCCCTAAAACCTCTCCACGGCAATGACGTCAAAAATTGCCGTAGAGTGCAGCAGCTCTCGACGGCAATTTCTGTGGACAGAAATCCACGGCATTTTTAAAATAATGTACTAAACCACTAATCATGACCATTGTAGATCGGGATATAAATCTAGCGTCTTTGTATATCTCACGTTAAAGTGAAACTGTGATGGAAATTCATCCTGATTTGTATTTTAAAATGACTATATATACAAACAAAACATATATACAACTTCTTTGGAAGAATTTGTTTAGCTTGGGTCATTCTCGCGATATTATGAAACTGTTCAAAATGGCTGCCCGATCGATTTCATATAATTCGCACAAAATTAAAGATTTTATATTAAAGATTATAAGGATGGAATATATTAAGGAGAAAATCTAAAATTTCCTCAAAAACTATTAAAAACTTAAAAAGTTACTCGACGGCAAAAAATTGCCGTTGTTGCCAGCAATGATCGACGGCATTTTCCTCTCCAACAACGGCAATTGCCGCGATTGCCGCGATGAAATTCCACCCCTGATAAGTAGCAATATCATACTCATGAATAAAATTAATTTGGGAAGTGCTGGTAGTGATAGTTGAACTTGTGGATGGTGAAGTGGTTGCAGAAGGAGCAGCTGTTTTGCCACTTAATTCTGACGATGGAACAAAAGCAATTGGTGTGTTTGATAGTATGGCAAGGTTTGGACTTTGGGGTCTGGTGTAGTTATAAAAGGAAAATAAATTTTAGATTGAACCAAATTTCCACTGGAATTTTTTTTAGAGTTTTTTTGTGAAACTTCCTTTTTTCTCCTGTCGGCTTAGCATAAAACATGAGAGGGACAAAATGATTTGGTTGAAATACGTTACCTGATTCAACAATGCCTTGAAAACAAAATAGGATATGTACATCTGACATACCTCTCAAAGGTGGACACGGTTCTACTTTACAATTAAAAAGTAATTTAAATTTCTGTTCCCCACAGTCAGGGTAATAACAAAAAATATTTCTGTTTGTAACAGAAGCCAAACCAATAATACATCAGAAACTAGACCATGTGTTATCACAACAGTTTAAAATAGCTTCTTTTTCAACAAGCTGATTCGCAGAACAGCCAGAATCTAGGAGATCTATATTTTAAAAGCCAGATACAAAGTCAAAACACAATCCAAACCAATCGAATATTAAAGAAAAATAAACAGTAGACTGTTCGAGAAGAGGTATTGGAATTTAATATTTAACGCTGTTGATCAGATTATTGAAGTCAAAGTATGATTGGTGATTTGGTGCTTTTGTAAAAATTGGCGATGGTTGGCTCTAAACACATCTCATTATCGCAATAATTATAGATGTATTATTCATAAATACTCTATAGTCGAACATATACGTCACCTACATGTATCTTATCTAATTTAAATAATTTACGCTTTTCAAGTTTACACAAGTTTTATGAACAAAACTACTAAAGCTAAGATAGTTTCCACTCACCTTAAAGCAATACAACGTTTCTTTCCAGAAACAGCTTTTGCACACTGAGGAATATATGACTAATGACTCCGAGTCAAAATACCGGTACAATGTCTTGCCAATACGCGTCGAAAACTCTTGACCCACGAGAAAATCACACGATTGGAGTTTCTTTCTCAAATCGCAATAGATCGTGTTTAAGAAATCATCGTTTCCACATATTAAAGACGCCATAATCGAAACAGAACTCAGTCTCAAGTTTGAAGTCGAGTCAGTTCACTGCTGGCTCAGGCAGCTTTGTTATACTTTAATTCCGTCGCTTCCGACGTAGTGTAATCTACTTCCGACTACCCCTTTGACTACCCTTTGCTGTCTTTAACCACCCTTTGCTGTCTTTAACCACCCTTTGCTGTCTTTAACCAATCAGTGCTCGCTATTCCGACGTACACCGGCCATTTTGACGTACTCAAATTATCCACATTTGTAAATGGAGTGGATTGAGCAACCTCGTACCCAGGGTCTTCTCAGTGCCCGGGGAGGGAGCGCCGGGATAGGAGGGGAGTGGAGCGAGCGAAGAGAAGACCCTGGTAAAGGCTGGTCACGTGACTCCAAGGATATTGGATTATTTTGTATCCTGGCTTATTCTCGCTTATATCATCCGGGGGGCCGGATCGCTGTGAAAACATACCACAAACTTCTATAATTGAAAGTATAAACAGTATATGGATAATTTAAAAAGATTACAATTTATTGGAAAGGCAGTATTGTCTGCAACAAGTTGAAAGCCTTGAAAGATGGAGGATTACTTCGAAAAATACGTTGATTTACTGGACATTTGTTGCTGTCATAAGATAAACATGATTAGTATTTAGAATAATAGTCATAGTCTGACTGTATTAAAATTGTAAATTCGAACTGTTCTGGCGTTGATCATAGGGACTTTAAGATCTACGACGGCAACCTAGGACGGCGACGGCAGTAAAAGCAATATAAATTTTAGCATGAAAATTTTGAATGAAACCACGGTCGATTGACTAGCGTATTTGACACTCCAAGCTTGTTTTATGATCTCCAAAACGCTTCAATATTTCTAAAACGATTATAGTGTCTGTGTTTAAGTCAGTCTTAAGTCACATCTCTCATCTCTCCGCGAGTTACCGTCGTCCTAAAGACGTGAAAATGCTCTCAGTGGCGTTGTAAACAGAACGAGAACGGCGTTGAAATTACTCTTGGGAATGAAAATTATTCATTATTGTTTCGCATGAAGATTATTTTGTTTGAACGACGTCCCTGTCATAGGTTGCCGTCGTAGATCTTAAAGTCCATAATGTTTATCTTATGACAGCAGCAAATGTCCGTAATTCAACGCATTTTTCGAAGTAATCCACCATCTTTCAAGGCTTTCAACTTGTCTGCAGTCCGTACTGCCTTTCCAATAAATTGTAATATTTTTAAATTATCGATATACTGTTTATACTTTCAATTATAGAAGTTTGTAGTATGTTTTCACAGCGATCCGGGGCCATAACATTCCTGTCAGGGGCGGATCTAGGGTACGTCAAACACGTCAAGCGATTATAGCAAAGTTTAAGTAGCCATGTAGGAATAGGGTCTAATTGACAGTATGCATTCGAAGAAGCCATTATTATCTTGTGCATTTCCTCCTCAGACAATGGCGTGAAATTCTCAAGTTTCCCTTTCGGCAATGGAGAGTCGACCACCGGAGGACTAACATCAATACTGCCGATCTCAGATCTGATTAGCTCGATCTTCTTGCAGAAGAATTCACCGAATTCGTTTGCTAGAAGCGAGGGATCTTCATGCTGTGGTAGCAAAGGATTCTGACGCTCCTTACTCAAAGAGTTGACAACACGGAAAAGTTTCTTTGAATCACCCGCACATTGGTCGATAAGGTCCGTGTAGTAAGCTTTCCTAGATTCATTGAGGACAGCGGAGTAGTCATCACGTACTTTACGATATGCATCCTTATCGTTCTGAAGGCCAGATTTAACCATTTTCCGTTCCAATTTCCTGCGCTTAGCCTTGAGTCTCCTGAGGTTATTGGTAAACCAAGGTAACCTTGGTCTAACTACCATGACCTTTCTCTTCATCGGTGCATGTTTGTCAAGAATATCAGACAAGGTTTCATCGTAGCATTTTGCCAACTCATCAACTGTAGCCCAGGTTCCGCTGTACAGCTTTGACGAGGAAATATCAGCCTTAAAAGCATCGACATTAATCTGCCTAAGCTTGCGAAACTGGACTTCACTCACAGACAGATTGGGACGAGGAATATCCAAATTGAACTCTATAAACAAATCGTCGGACAGAAGGAGAGTAGTTTGTAACCCTGTGACTGCAATGTCATTAATTGATCTTGTGATAATGAGATCGAGGGTATGACCTGATGAATGCGTAGGTACGAAAACATGCTGGATAAATCCAAAAGTCTCCAAGAGATCCACAAAACGCTTTGCATCGTTATCAGTAAGACAGTCAAGGTGAAAGTTAAAGTCACCCATAATCAATAACCTCTCCGAAGACATCACAATATTTTCATAGTACGTGGAAAATTCGTCGAAGAAAACACTAGATGACACCGGATGAGCCACAGAGTAAGGTGGGCGATAAACTGCAACAACTTTAATCGCTCGCTTGTGCACAAAGAAATTCCACTCGGAAAACTCGAACGATCGATTCTCTTTACTATCAGTTAATTTCACATCCAAAGATTCTTTAAACATAATGCCAGTTCCGCCACCGCATCGATCAGACTGCCTTGGGAAGTTCTTAAATCCATAGCCAGACGGAGATAATGCAGCAATGCTAACAGAATCATGCGCCTTCAGCCAAGTCTCAGATATAATGCAAATGTCAATGTTCCGGCCAACGATATGATCTACGATATCAGCCACTTTGCGGCAAGAGTGCGCAAAACGGCGTTCTCTTCTTGACTCCGTATATTGAACTTGTGCCGTTCGCACGTATAATATTCTTTCTCGGATTACAGTACGTCTTAAAAGCTGACTTTAGCTCCTTTGTTGTTCTCTTCCATGTTGTTATGCCGTCTTCGTCTGTCTCGGTTTCTGAACGTCCGTCAAGGTCTTGTGGACTTCTCGGCCTTTCTCTCCAATGCATAGAAGAAAGTACGAGCATCTTTCCTCTTCAGACCGTCCTTTCAGCTCTGTCTTCTCGGAGAGCGACCAATGTTCTTGGAACTTGCGAAAGTTTTCACGCACATTCCCGTCTAGTTTCAAAGGTTTAGGCGCTGCCCATTGAATGTTTCCTGATGCCATAGTTACTGTTTTAATGACATCCCACTTCTGACACCATGCAATGCTTCTATGTGCTTATAGAAGGTATTATTTATTGAGCTATAACTAGTGTAAGATATACACGTCTGACAAGGTCTAGGTGTTCTAGCGAGTGTCTTTTCGGGTTAATATTACACGTGTTAGTCGTTAAGAGATAAAGTGTCAATCAACTTAATTAATGTAGCTAGCATCTATTAGCATATATTACTATAGATATGCCAGACAATTTCATAACATACTTGATCCACCACCGTCCAATGGTATCTTTCGAAATCTTTTTGTGTGTTTTAACAAAACTAATGAACAGCTGCGATTCATTGTTTCTGAGTATTTCTGGTCTTGCCTGGAACACTCTTTTATAAATCTCTGTACTAGAGGATGTTTTCCAATTGTCATATTTCCCTCCAGAATTATAATTGAGAACAGGGCACACCTTGCAGTGTTGATACCCGAGTAGCCCAAGCCTTGTTCATACAATTTCAGGAGAAATTCCGGGACCTTGCTCACATGTGGATGAAAGGGATTCTGTTTGAATGGTATGTAATTTAACCAAGTGTAACATTATTCGGATTTGCAGGTCAAAGAATCCAACTATCTCCCACTACACACTCGGGGGAATACCCTTAAAATCGCTCCCTCACCACCCACACCTTGGCGTTGAACTTACACATAATCTTGACTGGGGTATTCATGCATCTAACATTGTTGGTAAGGCTAACCAGTCACTTGGTTTCATCAGTTGCAATCTTGGCAGCTGCCCAGAGAGTGTGATCCCATCTCAGTTTGTTTGATATGTAAATGAGATGGTCTCTGACGTCATGTGTGGGGTAGAGAATTTTCACTCATTAAAAATGTCTTATATCTCAGTGATTGCTAAATTTACAACGTTCATTATCATGGGGAGTTATTATACGCACATTTCAAATAAATCTGTGGAACAAACTTGAAGATGGAACTAATATTTTAATGAGTGAAAATTCTCCACCCCACACCTGACGTCAGACACCATCTCATTTACATATCAAACAAACTAAAATATTTCACAAACGAAGTAAAATACGGAAAAGTTGTAAAAGGTGTTGCTCTATCATTTTACGAGTTCTTTCATATTAGACAAACTTAATTTTTGTTGCCAATGTCCTTTAAGTACTAACATTTAATTTTGTTATTTAATGTTTTTGATTTTTGTTTATTGATTTATTTTTTATTTATTTTGAAAGAACTCTCTTTCATATTAGACAAACTTAATTTTTGTTGCCAATGTCCTTTAAGTACTAACATTTAATTTTGTTATTTAATGTTTTTGATTTTTATTTATTTTTGTTATATCCACGTTGATGCTCACGCTTTGTGGATTATCGAATATAAATAAATAAAGAACGAGAAGAAGAAATAATAGAGAGGTCATCAGGAGTAATAGTGTGATGGGTAAAATGAGTATGATACTGGATAGCAGAAAGGGAAGTGGTTGCTCGTTTCTTTCCGGTCAAAGGCGATATCCCCATGTGTTCTGAGATTCGCGTATGTAAATGTCGCCGCGTTTGGCCCAGATACAATGCACCACAGCATTGACACGTGTATTTATAGATAACACGCGATCTCATCAACAAAGCGATCCGATCTTTGAAAGGAAAGAAACTAGACTACCTTTGATTGAAAAATAAAACGCAAAGAGGTTTGTGGGAAGAGTCCGGATCTGTAAAGCATGAGATCCGGTAAAAGGCAGAGAAAAATATACCACATTTTCCTGAGGAGAATTAAGGTCGTTAAAAGCTAGGGCGGCAAAACAAACGATCAAGAAAAACACGAGTACATGTATACTGTAGTTGGCACATTTAATGCCATCGTGAGATTCGCTTCCTTGCATGCCCTTAGATGGTAAATCATCTTGAAAAAAACATTTTTGCATTTTTAAATCGTTCTTTACTCAGACGCCTGATACATGTAGTTTAAAGTCGTTACCGAGCAGGAGCTGGGCCGGACTTGCTTGGTTTTATTTTCATTTAACTCCATCTTGTTTCGTTCAAGATGTACTAGACCCAGATGAAACAAGTTTGTACTGTGTGCAGACTTCATTGTATTTACACATCGTCAATGACATTTCCCTTGCATGTTAATGTACATTAAAGAGCGTAGGAGAAATGACACCACCCTTAAGCGCACTTCTGTCCTGAATTAGAGAATTTAGTTACTGCGATCTCTCAAACAGAAAGCTTTGTGTTCTAGAAAGTTTTGTTGCCTTCCATACTAGCAAGGCATGGTCGAAAATCCGCAAAGATGCCTGAGGCATCAAACCAATCTTGTTTAATTCAAGCTACATGTATAGGTAGAAACCATCCAGATCTGAAACAGAAAGATCTATTTTTTATTTTTTCAGTTAAGCTTGGATTCGAACCTTCTCCACTAATGATTCGAACACTAATGCTAGAAGTATGTATTGCAGTATATTCTAATGCCATGGAGAAAAAAGTTGTCGACTAAGTCGGCAGTTTTTCCTTAGTGCAGTCGCTTCTGTTGTATGTCGTAATCTTATATGACCTTTGCTGCGCCGCAAACGAGCGAAACCCTGGTGAAGTATGTTTACGTAATAGCAACAAATTCCTTGTTCTAAAGTATCCTGATCCCCCTTGATAATATATGGTTTGATGAGTATGAGTATGATTTATTTACAGTCGATCACGCAGGATAAGGTTGACTATTTATCCGAGCCAGAGGCTCATGTTTTAAGCGTTCGACTATTCAGTTTATCACTCTTAAGTTAACGGAAAACCCAACTGATAGGAAGATTCCGAGAAGACCCGAAAGACCATGAGTTGTCCGACCCAGGACTTGAACCCGGTTCTGCCGGCTCATATACATGTGTGGTGACCACTAGATCACAACAGCTGGTTGATACTCTGTAATATATGGTTTGATTCTCGTCAGTGCTCAAAGCTTAGAAATACAGTTGTAATTTCAGGCTCGCCACTGTCTATCAATGCTAGAGGACTTGTAGATAACTAGTTTCGCAGATTTTCTCAAATCTCCAGGTCGATAACCAACAGTAACATCTTCAGGACTAAATGCTGCCTTAGAAAAGTAGATCTGATTATGAATATTATCCTACAACAAATGTAATGTCATGAATTATGTTAGTTTATCTCATTCATTGTTATCTTTTTGCCATAGACGATGAAGTTGCATTGGACACAAAGAAGCTTTCGCATCAAAAGATTATAATACTGGCTTCTGCCGTTGCTAAAATGGATTTGATACATGTAGAAGTACAAGTACAAGTAGAAGTGTTTTCTATGATGTTGAATATACCTCTTGGATTTCAAGATTTTTATTGGTCTTTTTGGAATTCCGAGCCAATTTGGGAAATTATATTTTCATTATACAATATGAGTGGGTACTTTAGTAGAACAGTGGTTAAAGAATGCTTGGGTCTTTGTTGTACTAAAAAGTCAAACGAAATTGAAGAAATCGACCAAATTCTAAGAATTGGGTAAAGTATATTTCTATATTCATTTTGTTTTTTTCTTGGGTTCATTTTGTAAAATAATCCAGTGCATCTTGGTATGCGAAACGTTCATGTATATGCCTGAACAACACTTGAACGGAACGAAAATATGAGTGCTGAGGTGCAACCGCTACTGGCGCTAAAGAAGCAAGCTTTGATATTAGATGTGTGAAGTTGATCGTCCAGGTTGTTGTAGTCTTGAGAAAGACTATTGTTGGTGACTGACGTTTCGACGGCCTCAGCGGCGGTCATCTTCCGAGTCAAGTAAAGCGTGTTTGTCAGGTTTGCCTATATATACGTCTGGTTCATTACGTCATAGTTTGTCATAATTAGTGTGAGTGGGTGTTGCGTCATGCGTTAAGCGTGGGCCAATATTGTTCCTCATCGGTTGTTTGTGTCATAATCGATGTGAGTGGGTGTTGCGTTAAGCGTGGGTGTATTGTTTGTCGGTAGGTCTATTGTTCGTTGGTGTGTGCGAAGAAGTCTTTTGTATGGTGTTGGTAATTGTTGTGATCTGTTCAGTGGTTTATGTCCCAAGTTGGTATACCAACTTTCTAGTGTAAGTCGCTGTTTGTAGTTTGTGTTAAAGGCGATACATTCAGCCGAGTCCCAGTCAATATCGTGTTTTGTTTGTACGTGGTGTTGAGCTATGTGATTAGTCCTGTCCCGGTTTCTAGTAGTTCGTTTGTGTTTAGCTACAATCATTGACAAAAAGAGTTGGAACGTTCAACCCAGAAGTGCAAGTCCCTATCACAGAACTAAATGTGCAAGTCATTAACGTTTCATTAACCCCCCTCTCCCCCCAAATCAATGTTGAAGTTATAGTGGTAAAGCTAATGGATAGGCTTGCCCGACTTTGGTCCATGTTTGTACACTTTTGGCGCATACAACATTGTTTGGGGGGGGGAGGGGGAGCGATTCTCCCCCATAATTCGTGTTCGTTTCAACAATTTTGTCAATGATTGTCTGAATTTTTCAAATGCTCATTTGCTTTGGAAATTTGATTTTCATTTGCGTCATTCATATATTTTCAATAGAAATTGATATAACGACATTCAAAACAAAGTCCTCTCGTAAATGTGGTAAAGTATACCCGATTAAAAAAAATGTATACAATACTTAACGTCGTTTGAATTGTGATTACCTAATCATAACGTTACCGTTGATTAAAGAGCGTTAGGTTTGACGTAGGCACAAAGTACGTTTGTTCTATTCCCTCTTTCCAATTGTCCCTCGGGTCTTCCCTGCCTTCGAAATATGAAACCCCGGCCACTATTGAATGCGCTTTGAGGCCCATTAACGGTCCATTGGAACAAAACCAAATAAGCTTGTACAACGGATTTTTCTGATTTATATTCTGTTCAGAACATAAAAGGTTTCCCGGAACCGCGTTAATTTCATTTCGCAATCAAAGTTCGGCAATGGATTTATTGCAGCAATATAGCAGTGAGAGCTCTTCGTCTCAGGATGAAGAGTTAGGCGTACGGGAAGTTCGCCAGGTCTATCTTGTGACGTATAGTCAGGCAGATACGGAGAAGTTCCCTACTAGGCGATCTTTCGCTGAGGCAGTTCTTCACTCGTTCTCTACGCGAAAAGCTTCGGTGGAGCAATGGTGCTGTGCAATGGAGACGCACAAGCGTACAGGTGGTGTTCATTACCATATGTCGATAAAACTCGATAGAATACAACGCTGGCTACCATCGAAACGGATTTTGGACGAGCGACATGGCATATCTGTTCATTTTTCGAGCATACACGTGAATTACTATAGCGCGTGGAAATACGTGACGAAGGAAGATGGTGGTTACGAACAAAGTGACGAACATCCAGACCTGAGCGATACTCATGCACCGTCAACGATGAAAGCTCACCAAGCACTGGCAGCTCGACGACAGGCGCGCTTACGATCCCGCTCCGTGGACGAACCACAAAATAAAGGCGCTAGTGGTGACGTGTCGCAATTACCAAGTGGGGATGGGCCAAGAGATGGGGCAAAAAAACGCCTACGCCCATTCGACGTTTCGCAGGTTATCATCGAAAAGAACCTGCGTGACAGAACTGCATTATTGGCTTTTGCCAACATGCAAAAGCGACACGGCAACACCGACTTGGCGGAGTTCCTCCTTAACCGTGGGTCGAAGGTTATCAATGAGCTGGTCGCCAACTCATGGGAGATGGAGGGGGCAGAGGAAGCTCAATGCAGAAAGGAGAAATCCCGAATGGATATACTCCGAGAAGCTCGCGACGGCCCGTGCTCTTGCACAGAAAGCAGAGAGTGGCAAACGTGTGCATTGCAAATACTAAACAACAACCATATACCGCCGCAGGTGTTTTGCGAGTCTGTAACGGAGTTGCTTGAGAAAGGTAGAGGGAAATACCGAAATATAATGCTGACGGGCCCTGCAAATTGTGGTAAAACCTTCCTGCTGAACCCTCTTAACACGATTTACCACACTTTCACCAATCCCGCGTCTACAAGTTTCGCCTGGGTCGGGGCTGAGCAAGCCGAAGTTATTTTCCTGAATGACTTCAGATGGGCTGCACAAATCATTGCTTGGCACGACCTTCTTCTTATGCTCGAGGGCCAGGTGGTGCATTTACCCGCCCCGAAAACCCATTTCGCAAAAGATACGACGTTTGACACTGACACCCCTCTCTTTTGCACCACCAAACGACCCCTAATATTCGTAAAGAATGGGTGCGTTGACGACCGTGAGACGGAGATGATGGCAGTCAGGGGGATGGTTTTTAATTTCACTCACCAAATCCCCGAGGCAGAACAGAGGCAAGTGCAGCCGTGCGCATCGTGCTTCGCACAACTTATTCTAAACATTGAATGTTAAACATGCCACTTTTCACCTTGTTTCCATCAGACCGATTGTGTATGAAACTGCTTAGTCAATATTGTTTCGTATCACTACACTTTACCATAGCTATACGAGCGATTATGACATACTTTACCACACTTTACCACACTTTACCACACTTTACCATACGAAATTTATAAATAAAGAATAAATTATATTCTTTTATATTTTTGTGGTAAAGTGTGGTAAAGTGTGGTTAAGTGTGGTTAAGTTCTCGGAAAGGCGTTGAATCGGTATGGTAAAGTGTTGTAATGTGTAATATTCCCGTTAAATGATGCCCATCACATATGTAATACGTGTAATAACTCGTTATGGGTAAATCAGTGATCGATCGTATGCAAAGTGTGCAGCGCTACAGTATCTGAAGACAGGAGATTCAACCCTCGTAAAAGCGGCCCATGAAATCATGGGAATTGGATAGTCGAGTAAATCTTAAATGTTTGAAATTGCAGATGTGTGCAGCTTCCCAAACTGCATGGAGTTAGACAGGGGCACGATTGATTTGACGAAGGTTGAATATTTAAGTTTTTAGAAATCCTCGTGAAAGTTTTGGAGAAGGACAAACGCCCAACAATTTTAATAAGAAATCTGTTAGTCAAACTTGCATTTCATGGTCGAGCCTGGATTGTTTTTCGGTCTGGTATAGGATAAAAGCCGTAAAACTGTTTGTGATCTTTACCTAAATAAATTGTTTTGTTTTCACGGCAGTGTGCAACTGTATTTTCTGTTCGAAATTAAAATAATAACAAAAAATATCCGGCTAAGATATTACTATATTAATATTATTACTACTATAATAATTGGTTATATATATTAAAAATTGCTACTTATGTAAGCATACACACGTGGAGCAGAAGGTAAGGCGACTGGATGTAGTCAAAGTAAGTTAAGCCCGATCGAGGAAGGTCAGTATGTGGATGGGTGACCGGGAGGCCCCGCAAATCAGTGAACAACCTCTAACAGTGTAAATGAGGAACTGTTTTAATATTGCGAGTGAAATTACGGAGTCGTTGTAGTTACAATTTCAATTACAGCTATACACACTCGTTGCCCATTATCTGATTATATTCCCCCCTCGATAGGGGATACTGAATGTAAAGTAAAGTTTTTAGTATTTCGTTCGTCGTCCCTTGGTTTCGACGATCTGCTGTAGTCTTTTAGGCATACTGGATATTGTCTTATCGACGAGGTCTTTGGATATAGACCAAATATTATATTTCACTGCATCTTGAAATTGATCCCATGTCTGATGGGTGATGTTATTTCGTATTACTTGCGCTTCCAGATTTTTTCTAACGATATGAAAAACATTCTCAATGGGGTTGAGGTCGGGTGATCTGGGTGGAATCTTTTGCATTGTAAAGCCCAGCTGTACGAAAGCTTCTTTAGCTTTGGCAAGGGTTTGCGACGGGTCATTGTCCATTACAAATATTTTCTGCTCACCTTCCTCTTTTCCTGCAATTTCGAAGAGAGTCGGAAAATGGCGTCGCACGAATTGAGCAAAAAAATCAGCGTTCATCTTTTTTCCGCCTGCTAGATCTTTGCTACCTTTTGTGGTTACAAGCAGACCCTCGCTTTTTTGTCGCCACACTCTACTTTTGGGTTTCACAGCATCACTCATTGGATTACCTTTAAAAACGAAGGACACACCGTCTAGATAAAAGGCAACGTTTTTAGTCCAGTAATCGTCATTTCTTCCACTCATCCTTTTCGCGAACGACAAGCGTTCTTTTAGATCTTTGCTGGTGAGTAGTCCTTTCTTTCGGCTTTGACGAAAACTATAACCAAACTTTCGAATTTGTCTCAGAAACGTCCTATAATGTGCTTTGTTGAGGTCGATGCCACTCCACTTTACTACTTCCATGACGGTAAAATTCGGATTAAATTGTCGCAGTGACACGATAGCCCTTTGCAGCTTCCTTTTATCACGCGCCGTCAACTTTTCGCGCCGTCCGCGTTTACGACTTTCCCTAGTCTTGCCCTGTAGCTTACTATCTTTGCCATAAACTACCCGCCATACGCTTGAAGGTGACATTTTGGTCTTCTTGGCAATTTCTGCAAGAGTGTATTTCCTTTCGTGGCGTAGAAAGATTGCAAGAGCGCGTTGTTCTCCCGTAAGACGTTTCTTGAACACCATATTCGTTTTTTCTTTTTAGCAATTGGAATTAGTTATGACGTCATGTAATTAGTTAATCATGCGACACGATATTGTTGATAAATAATAATAATAATGTGTTCATTTGTCCATCTGGTACAACGAAATGTGACTTATCGCAATTGAAATATCGATTCCAAAGATTCATTCAATCTCAGACAATCATTGACAAAAAGAGTTGGAACGTTCAACCCAGAAGTGCAAGTCCCTATCACAGAACTAAATGTGCAAGTCATTAACGTTTCATTAACCCCCCTCTCCCCCCAAATCAATGTTGAAGTTATAGTGGTAAAGCTAATGGATAGGCTTGCCCGACTTTGGTCGATGTTTGTACACTTTTGGCGCATACAACATTGTTTGGGGGGGAAGGGGGAGCGATTCTCCCATAATTCGTGTTCGTTTCAACAATTGTGTCAATGATTGTAGTCTGATTTTTAGGTTTCTGCCGGTTTCACCAATATAAGTGTCCTAGCAATACTCTGAAGATGACCGCCACTGAGGCCGTCGAAACGTTCGTCACCAACAATAATCTTTCTCAAGACTACAACAACCTGGACGATCAACTTCACACATCTAATGATACTCCTAGGTTCAAACCATTTACTTTATCAAGCTTTGATATGTTGTATATAGATGCCGTTCGGTATGAGTTCAGATTGAGTTTACTTGAAGCATGCGGTATGGACTCATTTGGTTCGGTCGAACAACTGGAATGAGTTAGACTGGTGATTTTTCGAACTAATCTGGTGTGTAATCGCTTGTAGTAATGTTACTGGAGACCATACCAAGTCCAAGCCGGTCTTATGTGATCAGCTTGTTGTGATTTGTATTTACTTTGATTAGTTGCTGTATATAGTGACAAGCATGTAATGTTGAAAAGTTTCTTGATATTTAGCAGGAGACAAATATCTTGCACACATTGTCAACGATGTGAAGATTACTTAAGATTGAATGGTAACATAACAAATTTAAATATTGCTCTGAAAAACGTATGAAAACCCAAGAAACTTCCCAGGTTCTGATAAGAACTGTTTAAAGTTTAAGTAGCACGATGCATTTCGGCACATAACGCATCCTACTTCCACTAGTAAACTTGAAAACTAAGCGGATATTTATATGATAGATAAACGTCACTCCCAAGAAAGAAGTGACGCTGAAATGCTCAAAATAAAGATAAACTAA
Source organism: Chrysogorgia sp. JL179-B06 (assembly GCA_035772405.1). NCBI lineage: Eukaryota > Metazoa > Cnidaria > Anthozoa > Scleralcyonacea > Chrysogorgiidae > Chrysogorgia > Chrysogorgia sp. JL179-B06. The sequence goes on along the minus strand of JAYKKM010000063.1, from coordinate 94,003 downwards.
ACACACAATCCTTCGTCAGAGAGTGAAAGTATAAGGGCCTTCGCTAGAAACGTTAGTCCTCCTACACACTAATTTGGCAGTACACCAACCTTCCAGAGTATTCTATTTGTATTTCTATACTGTCTACGCAGCACAACACGTTTATATCAACACACAAACCTTTTGTCATCATAATATTAGATCAAGGAGCTTAATGTAAGTATGTAAGTGGATCCATCACCTTTAATTGAAAAAATGAACAATATTTTGTAATGATTCTAAATTTGGTGTCGGAGTAGGACAAAAGATAGCTTGAAACTCATAGATGATATTTCCTTTATTACGAGATTGCTGTTTAGGTTGCTATAGCTAGTGGAAACAGTTTTCTTTATTCTATTGGCCAAAATTGGGTAGTTCTACACACGTATAGAGAGCATCACACTCGCATTTATATTAGTAAGTAAGTAAGTAAGTAAGTAGATAAATCTGTTCTCCCTAGAGAACCTGAATACTTTACAAATACAAACTAAATTAATCAAAAATACAGGAACATATTAAAATGGACTCATGATAATAAGTCACATAGTGTCATAAACTAAGGTTATGTAATTTTCCTTTAAAAGCAACGATGTTTTCAGAGTTGCGTACTTCAGGAGGTAACGTGTTCCAAGATTGGGTGGCTGAATATTTGAAAGTTCTTTTAAGCTGGTTAGTTCTTGGTTTAGGAAGTACAAAGTCATGTTTCCTTCTAGTATTGTATTGGTGCATATCCATGTGTTTGATAAGATTCAAGTCAAGAACTTCACTGTCACTGTGTAAACATTTAAACAGTAAAATTAATGTATAATTACGTCTTCTTTCGTTCAATTTAATGCATTTTAACTGATTACGTACGACATCAGATGGAGTATTGATGTCCTTTACAAGTATAGTACGACCTGCACGGTTTTGTAACCTCTGAAGCGTGGTTGCTGCTGAAACATTGCAAGAGTCCCAAACAACACCACAGTTACAAGTTTAGCGATGGACGTTGTAAGGAGGGGTCTAATGCGTCTTAATAAGCCAATCCTTGACGAGGCTTTTTTGGAAATGTAATCAATATGGGCAGACCACGATATATTTCCATCGATAATTACTCCTACTGTAGATACTTGTAGGATTCAACGTTCTTTATAAGAGTTCCGTCAAAATGTAAGACAATCTGCTGACATGTTCTTAGCTTTTGCGCAGAACCGATGACCATAAATTCAGTTTTTTGGGTGTTAATAGCCAAGCCATTAGACTTTAACCAGTTACTGACATTTACCAGATCTTGATCAAGTTTAGATGCGACTTCCTGAGTTGATGAACCGCTAATATAGATGGCCGTGTCATCAGCGAACATACTAATGGAACTATTCTGGACATACTAATAATATACAATCGAACATACTAATAGAATTCTATTCTATTATTAATTTATTTTTTTTTCCATCTCGTCTTACTCTGATGAAGGGCTCCGCTCGAAACGTCAGTATCTCGTCACTAAATTCTTGGCAGTTTACCACCTTTTCACTTTGCTATATATTCTGGATACAGGCTGGTAGATTATTAATGTGTATTAGAAAGAGTAGAGGACCCAATACTGATCCCTGCGGGACTCCAGAGTCGGAGCAGAGTTTATATCCTCTAGAAACTTTTCTTTAATGAATCGACTATAGTTTCTATATGTAATAATTCGTGGCGGTTTCTTAGCAGCTTTGGCGTGTCGAACAATATAGACGAGGGAATGATCACTAATACTCAGAGATATAACACCAGCTTCACCAATTTTCTCAGAATGTGAGGTCATGATCACATCGATCAAGGTCTTAGTAGATTCAGTTATCCGAGTAGGTTCTTGAATAATTTGTTTTAGCTGGAAATGGACCATTAGAGATTATAGTTTAGAGATTTGCGTGAGATGGATTGCAAATTAGGTCACAGTTGAGATCACCCAGAATAATATATTCAACTTGGTCATCAATACTGTTAAGCTGCGCTCTAAAATTATCGAAAAACGATTCGTCGGTTTGGAGGCCTATAGACTGATGCAATAAGAATAGGACGGGAGTAAGGAATTATTAGTTCGAACCAAAATCCCTCGATATCAGTAGATTCCAAGTCGCTTCTCAACTTGTATGTAAATTTGGAGTTGATGAAGGCAGCGACACCACCGCCATTACCATATTGTCTGTCTTTTCTAAGTAAATAATAACCTTCGATTTCAAGTTCGTTGTCAAGAATTTGACATGAGAGCCAGGTTTCGCTAATAGTTAGTACATCCAAAGACTGGTTACTCATAAACACCCTTAGGTGGTCCAGGGCAGATCGAATGCCACGGACATTCAGATGAGCGATGGAAAAGCCACGTGTATTAGGTTTTGAAAACACAAAGGTAGATCCCGACGATGGGTTTGAGAAGTTGACATCTTCGGCAAACAGCGGACCAGGATTCGATTGAACATCACCAGAAAGTAGAACAATGTTTGCAGCCAGAAAAGTTTACACAACTTAAGAATTGCAGGACCTAACATGGCTCTATCGTGGAGCTTACGAACGGCGTTCTTCTTGGCACTCGAGGGCAAACATTGATATGGTAAATCAGGCGTACTGATATTACACGCCACGAACAAAACACCAGTAGAGGATCCTTGTATCGTTGAGGATCCCCAAGGCTTGGAAAATGGCTTCATAAGAATGAGAACGAAGACGAAACTGAAAACATATCTAGAGCACAAGAGCGACGCCATTGCTTGAACAGCGGTTAAATAACTATAAATAGAAATACGTACAGTATACACAATGACCCCTCGCTCGGCTATGAGACAACATTTTTATCTTTATTTCAAAGAATATATTATGTTTCGCAATCAGAATATTCCCCAGTACCCCTCCGTCGCACGTTTTTTATTTGTGAATCACAAACCGCAAAAGGTTGTTTCGTCGTAGATTTTAAACGTTATCTCGGTCAATATTTAACCGATTTCAATTCTGAAAACAGATTTGGAATTACCCGAGTCTACAAGTACATACAGTAACACGTGCCTATTATATTACTCGAACGGGCATACTCTTCGTAAAAACCTGTTCATGTACTTTATGTACCGGTTTACCCAAATCGCGTACTTGGAACTTACCGGTTGGTCCTACCATTTTACACAAGTCATGCACCGTATAGATTTCGAATAACGCGACTGTACGATTTCTTTAAATTCTTTCGAGATTTTCTTCTAAATTTACTGATGTTATGATTCAGAAACGACATAATAAGGTGGACGAGGCTGTAAATAAAGATTGGCTTAGCAAGAGCGGGGCAATCTGGTTAATGGCTTAACTCTTTCCCGACCGGCGCAGTTAAAACGGGTCGATGAAGACCCGCAAAGTCGTCAATCGAAAAACACGGCACACGGTAACGCAAGATTAAAAATTGAAATTCGACAAGCGCCAGGAACATGAAATCCACGCACACGCCAAGTTTGATTTGATTTCATAAACAACTCTGCGATTGGTGGCATTTTGAGTTTTCAAGATGCTACGCGGGCGTGCAAGATGGCCTTTTCTAGAAAAATGTAAATTTTTCAACCTGATTTATGATAATTAATGCTAATTTATATTAACATAATGTGTTTTGTTCGGGAAATTTAAAAGCACAAGTAAAAGCCGGTTTATTGGGCTTCCAGAAAATGTATAGCTTTCGCAACAGTTATGGTTATTTCAAGAGATATCAATAGAACAACGTGGTGGTTCAATTTTCGATGTTTTTCAGCCTGTCGGGAAAGAGTTAAAGAAGGGACAGATCAGATCTAGATTTAGAGATTCACTATACCCGCCTCAAATTCGCTTTAATTCGAGCCAAGAGATATTGTGTGCTGTATGGCCGATAGCCTGCGCGCAGACGCTCCGTCCAAATATTCCGGTCGTCTATGCGTAGACTATATATGGCCGAGTGATCGGCCAAATTAAACTAATTCATTGATGTTCGACTTCATGTCAAGAACAAGAAATCTCAGAGCTGTTTGGACGAAGATTGTTTGCAAGCTAGCAGCCGTAGGCCGTAGCGACCGTTGTGCCAGTTTCTTATGTATATATTCCCGGATATTTTGGGTTTTAAACGTACATAGTTTGTCAGATAACATTTTGATGTGTCCGCCCTGACTTGTTTTATGCTCAACTGTCTTTGTGAACAACTTAAATAAATTTGTGTTCTGCATTTGGAATCATAACGTCGTTGTTTCGTTGTTTATAAAAACCAATCAGAATGGCGCTCAATGCAAAGCCATTTGACGCGCCTTTCACTGTCAAGGGCTCTGGGAACGAGATTGTAGGACAGTGGGAGTATGTGTGACATGAGAGGGCCTGAAACTACTCGTCAGGTCTGATGCAATCCAACCTAAACGAAAAGCCAAACTAGAATGTAAGCTTTTGATATCAAAATCCCTGAGTGATATTATTTGAATCTTTAAGATCTAGTTTAGAATACTTGCAGGGAAATTTGACAATTTTCTGTTGATGTAGCAGTGTAGATTAATTACGACAGTAAAATTTTCTGTTACCCTGAGGATGATTCTGAAATAAAATTAATTTGTCCAGTTGCCCCAACTAGTGCCTGCAGTATTTTTATTGGATAATTTAACTCCTAATTTTCATAGTATGTGTGCAAATAGTGTCGTTACAAAGAAGCACGAGTCATGCAAGTGCTCAGTACAATGAAGTTGCAAGGTTTAAATATAGTTAGTAAAGGTAATTTTGTCCCGTCTGATGACGATGTGTGACATATAAAAACAGCCAGGCGTGGTAAAACGAGGATACATTGTTGTGGAAACATTTTATTTCTATCGTCATACATTGATAATGTTGCTCGTTTGCAAATAACAGAAACATTTTTGCAAACCTGGCACTGCTGAAACAATGTTTCATCGTTTTGCTAGGCCTTACATCTGATTAATTATTTTATTATCTTGATGGTATTATTTCGTGTTTTATGTTGGGTACCTATTTATTTAACTGTGAAATTAGTAATGGTGCCTTCAAACCGTCTGCTGTTAATGGTGAAGTTATGGTAGTTTAATATAATCTTTCCATTCTTGTAGAAATCAAGAGTTAACTAGTTCTGACAATGTATCTGAATTAACAACTACCGAAGGATGTTTGAAATACACTCATGAGAAGAGCAAGATATCTAAACCTAGCCATAGTAAGTTTTCAAAGTATACGACGTTCTTCAATTTTCCATGGTTTGGGAACAATCAAACAAAATAACTGATTGTGTATAAACAATCAAACTTTAAAGTGTCTGTAAGCCCGGGACAGTTTTTGTTTTTTTGTAAAGAAGACGCAAAAATAGCTAATAATGTCGTTTACAGTTTTGGATTTTCTAGCTCCATTCGTTTCGGAGATATCTCTCTTTAGACATGGCTATTTGGAAGAAAATACCGAGAGACGAAAAAAGCCGAAAGAGGCCTGGGACGAGCCATCTGTAACGTAGCTTAAGAGATGTGATGAAGTGAAATTCCGTTTTCTAAGTCTGATTCATTTGAAAACCCAACACATCTATCTGGCATATTGCTCGCTTCGATGATAACTACACAATAGAATACACAAGCAAATAACTCGATCCCTCGACTTCCTTACTTTGCGAAAATTTCTCCCGGGGAATACAAAATAGCGCTTTTTGGCAATGTTTGAAAAGATATATCTCCGAAACGATATATCTCCGAAAAACTGCAAAAGACCTTATCAGCTATTTTCACTATATATTTAACAATTATACCATGAGCTCGAGTTGTATATGAGCTCATAGCCAACGAGGTGCGTAGCACCGAGTTGGCTATTAGTTCATATGCGGCGATAGCGATTGGTATAATTGTTCTATAATATAGCAAAACATGCAAAGTAATCGGCAAATATGTCGCAGTAAATAAATTATGTAATTGAAAGCAACGAACTTCCGCCACATATACTTCCGTCATGCGTAATGTTGTCACATAAGAAAGGTTTCTCGCTGAGTTGAAAACAGCTTCAAAATTTTGTCTGAGAGCCAAAAATTCGTTGAGATGGTTCAATAAAGAAAAAAGTTCCTTCGAAAAGCCAAAAGGTGGGTAGTATCACGGTTGTGAATATTTGGGCTTTTAAGAGAACAAAAAGCTAAATAAATAAACATTAGCGAAAATCTCGCTTTGTTGTTTTTCGATGTTTATCACCTAAAAACTTCAAAAATTATCTTTACTGAATAATAATCATAATATTTGTAATAATTATGTGTTGCTAGCTAACTTGTATCTTATTTATTTTGTCTGACAAAACATTATTTTCGGCTGTTGACAATTCAGTCGGGTTTTCCAAAGATCTTAAGACGATTTTTAAAGTGGGTTTTAATTGCATCATCACTTGGTAAATTTTGCATTTGGTAAATGTATTTTCTGTCGAATATTAGGCTTATTCCTCTCAGTTCAGGTTTTTCGCTTCTGTGCGTGAAAGAAACAGCCTGTTTCGTCTGCACTATAGGTTAAGAAATCTTACGCCGCCATTTTGTTTTTTTCACTACTATAGTGATATATGAGCTGATAGCTCTAGTATAAGAACCAATCAGATTGCAGAATAGCTCATATACGGTGGATGGCTATATTATAAATATATGCATTACCACCATATATACAGAACTCGTGACTAGGCTCTCGGCAACGGCTTCCGTAGCTCAGTGGTCAGAGCACTGCACTAGCATCGCAGGGTCGCGGGTTCAATTCCAGCCGGAAGGCCTTGAAGTTGCATTTTTCGCATTTTATTTGAGGGTTTGAAGCGTTTTTTTCTCGTAAGTTCCAAACATGTTTTGAGAGTTCTGTTGAGTTGATTTTGTTTTGGTAGCGGAATGAATTTCGATGTTTGTAGAGTCGGTCCTTGAAGGTATGTTCTGTTAATCCAATGTAATTTGTGCTGTTGGTGTCTGTGTCGGTTGTGATGTGGGCTCGGTAGACCAGGCTTCGAGTTAGGCAATTTCCTTGGAGGGGGCAATCCTTCTTGACCTTACAGTTGCCTTGCAAGGGGGCACTCCTTCGACCTTACAGTTGCCTTACGAGTTGGAAGCCTGGTCTACCGAGCCCACATCACAACCGACGCAGACACCAACGGCACAAATTACATTGGATTAACAGAACATACCTTCAAGGACCGACTCTAGAAACATTCATTCCGCTGCCAAAACAAAATCAACTCAACAGAACTCTCAAAACATGTTTGGAACTTACGAGAAAAAAAACCTTCAAACCCTGAAATAAAGTGGTCAATTTTAAATAGAGCACCTGCCTTCCGAAACGGATTAACACGATGTGAACTTTGCCTAGCCGAAAAGTATCATCATCTTCCAAAAATACAGACTTCTAAACAAACGAAACGAATTTCTATCAAGCTGCCGCCACATAAACAAATACCTACTACGTAACTTCAAAGAAACACCGCCCGACAATTAGCGCTTTTGATCCATGCCGCGCGAATTGTATATAATTCAGTGAATACGCTGATGTTAGTTAGTCGTCTGATGATTGCCTCAGGCATGAAACACAGTGTTACGGCATCTGTAAAAGTTTAGATTTTACATATAATGGGTTATCTATTTTCAAGTAAAATAACTAAGCCAGGCGAGGGCTTGTTGCGTACACGTATTTCTAGTATAAACTTTAATTCACTACAAATCTGTTTCGTATGGTAAGCGGAGCCTGCCACACTCTTCATGTTACTATTGCAACTGATGTTAACGCTTAAGAAATTTGAAATTCCGCTCTGCCTCGGTATTGAGCACTCTATCGTTTGTATGATTTTCATGATCTTCAAGGTCAGGGATGATAACGACTGTTCGGGATGGTAACAACCGTTTACGAAAATCGTTTATTGAATATTTCCTCGGCACCCGTCTCGAGCTAGAGTGGACAAAATGCGTTATATATCGAGCATAAAACAACGGCAAGAAAATAAAGTATCAACATTTTACACTATTTATAGTACTGACTGAGTAATATGCTGCTGTGCTGCTGTTAATCTCGCCGCATTTCGGTCACTCTTTCTGAAGGACGCAGAAGACTCGCTACCACATTTGCCACAACTCTGCGTAGATCTTCTGGATTTACATCGGTCATTCTCAAGAGCACGTGACAATAATTTGGACGCATAGAAGTTGCGCATCCCTACAAAATGCTTATTCACAAATAATCAATTGTTTCTTTACATAAGCAGTATTTAAAAAAAATGATTATTTACAAATAATAATTTTTCACTTTGGCATTGTTTGCAAACAATTCATGTCTCCCATACATCAATAACCAATTTTCGTAACGTGATTCTTGACAATTAAGCATTTTGTTCAAGAATGATTGTTTTCAAACAACCAAAGAACATTAAATTATTATTTATAAATAAGCATTTACTTCCAGTGGGATTCTCATTCATCTACTTGTATGTACATTTAGTCAACGACGACCTATACAAGCTTACTCCAGCTTGAGAAATTAGGTTTAATTAGAATAAAAGTATATAAGCTTTTTGGTGATTCATTCATTTGTTTCAAGAATGATTTTTTTAAATATGTAAAACATAATGACACAAAATAGAAACCAAACCATCAGAATCATATCTTACGAAAACTAATGTAGTAGTACAAAAAATTCAATAATGGGAACAGGGTGAGGAAAATAATCTGTTTAAAATTTATTTTCGCACCATTTTAAGTGTTATTTCAAAGGTTTTTGGTAAAGTGTATCTCGTCCCCTGCTCTGTAAATATTCGTAAATTTTGTTTTCGCCATTAAAATCTTTGAGGTTTTTCGGACTAACTACCATGAATCATACCAGTGACACGTTCATTTCTACGTTTCCCCCCACAGAGGATCATATGCCGTCGATATCAGATGCATCACCTCTTTCATCGTTGGAAATACAAGTTCTTGCCATTCATGTTTCTCAATCATGGAAATTGTTGGGTCGTATGTTGGATGGAGTTATTTGCAGCAAAGTTGAAGATTTGTTGGACCGTAATGATTTCTATGACCTGTATTCCATGTATTCACTTGAAGCTGCAGATTCACTGTATTCATATGAAGCTGCATTATACTTGTTGTATTTATACAGTGAGAGTCATAATTTCAGCCGAAAAATACTTGTACAAAGTTGTGGTAAACTTGGTATTTCCTGCGTCAACGAAAGACTAAAGAGGTAAATGACAAAAATTTAATGTTTTATAATCTTGATTCCTCGCTTTTGTTGTACGTTATTTTTACAACATTTGTTGCTAGCGTCTTGTCGCTGCTCACAACATCATCACATCAAAATTACAGTTCAAGAAGATCTAAGTATAAAAGTGATGTTGAATTACGAAAAATTTAAAATTGTAATAGAATATCGATCGATGAAGATTTTTGATGGACGACTTTGGATTTATATTCATGATAATTAGAACAAATTAGTGTTACTCAAGTACATTGAAGCTGCCTAAAGCTAAGACAAACTGGGGAAAACAAAAATTAATCTATCAAGCCTCAATAGTGGATTTCAATAACCTGGACATCAAAACAAGAAGCACTCACTCTCTAAATAAATTCGAAAAGATAATCAAGAAACTAACCGTATAACCTATATATGTATTGGCCTTTTTCTAGGGGTAGGGGGGGGGGGGGGACTGGGCGCAGGGTTGGCGCTCGGGTGTTCTAGGGATCATTTGGCTGGTCAAATGTCACACATGAAAATACATGAACATATGAATGTATGAATGTCCTCATTGAATGTATATATGAACATATGAATGTATGTATGAACATATGAACATATGTTCGTGTCCTCCAAACGGTCCCATGTGCACTTGCGCGCCCGCTTTGGGAGGAGACGTATGGTATGGTGTGGTGTGGTGTGCTTTGTTGTGTTGTGTTGTGTTGTGTTTTGTTGTGTTGTGTTGTGTTGTGTTGTGTTGTATTATATGTATATGCGTGGTATTAATTGCGTGATGTGATGTAATGTTGTGAAGTATTACAAGACCCACTGAAAAACACTTCGGTGACATTATTATTATTATTATTGAAGGTCAATATTTTGCATTTATACTTGGTTATTGTTATGGAAATAAGCAGAAGCTGAACATTTAGGCTGCGATTCGCCGGAAGCTCTTAATGTTGCATGTTTACAACTGGTCCCGGTTGGGTCTTGAAAACATAGATTCTAGTACTATAAATTTTCCTCAACAATTTAAAACCGTTTTAAACTCGCATTCTAAAGAACGTTACGATACCTACTTTTGTGTTTGGTATGCTTCATTTATAGCTAAATAGCAGACCTCGTGTTGCGCATTTGTTGCAATAGATAGATAGACAGACAACTTTATCTAGTGAGGATAACACTTAACAGTAGAAACTGAAAAACTCATGGTCCTCCAAATTACAATATATAAATAGGTAAAACAGTATAGAATTGATAAATATAAACAGTAGAACATACGAAACAAAAATAGAAAAGAAAAGAAAAGTTAAAATTTTTAAAAATTATAAAATTAATTATTGTCATAAAATGTTTTCTAAGCGCAAATCTAAAAGAGTTTGCAGTTTTTTTCTTTCGAATAACAATTGGGATGCTATTCCAGAGTCTTGATCCTTGGACTTGGAAGGTTTTGCCGCCATCCGATTCACGGATATATCTTGGGCAAATCAGGTTGGTGTTTGAATACCTTCCAGCACGACCATTGATGTAAAAACTAACTATTGATGTATTAACTAACTATTGATGTATTAACTAACTATTGATGTATTAACTAGTAAATCCTTCATATATTCAGGATATTCGCCAATTTGTCTCTTGAAAATCAGCGTGCATTTTAATACATTGATGTATTAACTAGTAAATCCTTCATATATTCAGGATATTCGCCAATTTGTCTCTTGAAAATCAGCGTGCATTTTAATACGTTAATTTCATTAACTTTCTGGAACATGATTGAACTTCTTTCCCATGTATCCGCAGACAAGATTACACGGGCCGCCCGTTTTTGCATTCGAAATACTCGGGTTAAGTTTTCCAGGGAGCCGTATAGCATACTGTAATTGGTTTAATCATTGAATTATAAAATAGTTTGCGTTCTTCAATAGTGAGACACCGTCGTATCTTTTTTAAAACTCCGATACAGTGGAATCGGAAAAATGATCTCGTGGTGCGTTGTACATGCTATACTTGTCAGCCTTACTTGTTGATATAGGGGATTTCAATTAACATGTTGGCGGCAAACTTATCAATTGTGCTTTTTAATTTTAGGGTACGTTCATTAAAAGATTCTCTGGACAATAGGGTTACGTCTAGGTCAGACGACCGTAAGTTTTTTTTTATTGTCATCAATGGTAGACCTTAAGAAACTCTCCATATATTAATAATTACTTATTAACCGAGTGCGACGCGTGTACGCAAAGCGTATAGACAACCATAGCCAGCCAATCAGCGTGCGCGATTTTTCGTACAGACCGGCAAATGAGCCCAGTCATGCTAATAATGTACGGTATAGCTCGGTTAAAAAGTTGTAATTCTTTGTATTATTGACACTTAACGTATTTCGTTTGTAGCTTATTCCCACATACAAAAAAGGGTGGCTGTACATCTCATCGTCCAACTTTAGCTTAAACTTTTACAACAAGCTTAAAATTGTTCGAAATGTCAATGTGAATTTAGTTGTCAGGAACCTTTCTTAACAATTTTAGTGCACCTGAAATTCATCACTAAAATTTTGACGAAATATGTGAGCAAAATATACAATTCGTCATCTCATTACATCTCCAGTGATCAGGATTACATTGAGCTTCTTTTTTGACGTCATTTCGTTGCAACGAAAGCAAGATAGATTTTACCGTTTTGCGTGTAACCGTGTCCTATCGGGACGTATTTTAGCTTGAAATAACATTAATAATGGGCTCTGTTTTCTGTGTTATTTATGTCGAGAATCTCCAATACGTCTCCCGATAGGCTTTGCGAAACATGCGAGAAATGCAGTCATCCCGATGGGCATTGCAAAACTTGTTGTCAATGAATCGCAATCGGAAAAGCATTTACGAGTCCTGTAAACCCGCAAACTAATGCAAAGATTCTCTCCAGGATAACTGGACGAGAGAAACACAGATGAGAGATTGAAGAAAGAACTCGCAGAACCGTGGACGAAACGTCAACATGACAACATATAGTCGTTGCAAGGCAATGCGAGCGTGTGCAATTTGGCATATTTATCATCTCAAACATTAATAATTCATGAGTAAACACAACGGAAATCAGTTTACCTGGTCGAATATGTGATGAAACACTCTTGTTGTAAAATCATAACCCTAACGGATTTCCCCATCGATGGTCCCAGACCTCGCACGACATGTATATAATTGTTGATCGGAATAGGATGCTTGTTTAATCGTAGATTTTTGAACGTTATCTCGGTTAATATTTACTCGATTTCAATTCTGAAAACAGATTTCGAATTACCGAATCCAGGTACATAACATACGTGCATGTCTTCAGGTAATATAAACACAGCATGTTTACCTGAATTTGAGTTCGCGGACCAACCCGCTTCGAAATCGCTCGTCATCTTTTAGTATAGTTCTACCGCGATCAGTGTGTGCAGTTGTAAGCATCAGTGAGCGTATTCACGATCAACACAGTTGTCAACCACATTGCTGATTAAGTCAGTTACTTTCAAAATCTACCCGAACAGAGTTTGAGAACAACTCGATCAGAAGCAATTAAAGCTGTCGAAAAGAAAGAACTCTGCTTTTGTCCCGCAATAGTGCCTCACGGTTCTCAAAAGCCTGACTGGAAATATTTTTGCGCAATTTTGTGGAACCCCCGCAGAAAATAATGAAGCCGACAGTAGCCCGAGTAATAATAACGAAGCCGAATTTAAGACTCGTGCTAACACAGCAGCCCGATTAAAAATATAACTGGAAAATTGATATAAATATGCAACAAGTTGGGAATAAATCTTACTTTTAACGACCTATTAAAGAGTATTCTCTTTAAATTTGAGTTTCATGGTTCTGTCTCAGTCATGTTTATTTTCGGGAGAAAATGACGAACCATTTGAACAATAAAATTAGTTTCTGTCCTCATTTTGTCTAGTTGGATCCACTTTACTCTTTTGCGGTCTTCTTCAGGTGGCATGTTATTGTGTGTTAGAGGAATAGGTTATTTTAGTAGAAATTGACAGGTGACTATAGAGTTTCTCTTGCAGTGATTTGTCGAGTTAGACGGCCTATTTTGTTATAGTCACCTCGCGCAAGGTGACTACGTGAATGAATTTAATCTTTAAACAGGAAGCCTGAATCACCAAAAAGGTGGTTTTCGTCAGGGTCCTAACTAATACAGTAATTACAACTAAAATGTAAATAAATAATAACTAATATACAAATAAATTTAAAATAATTAGAAATTTAAATTGTGCACAGATTTCTTAAATGAATTCAAATTGTCAATTGAACGAATTGATTTATCCAAACTGTTCCAATCCTCTGCAGCACGCGAAGCAACCGTCCATTGACCCCAACGCCGTTTTGAGCGTGGGATTCTTATATTGTCTCTATTTCTCGTATTGTAATTATGTACATCCTTATTAAAAACTATGTTAAAATCAGAATCAATAAAATTGTTAATGCATTTATAAATAAAATAACAACGATGTTCTTTCCTTCGGTGACAGAGAGGTTTCCAACCAAGACGATCCAAGGCATCAGATGCAGAAGAAAGAAATGGGAGATCCAATATCTCCTTAACTGCTTTATTCTGCAATATCTGTAGAGACATCATTGCGGTATCATTACCTCGATCACCCCACACTATATCGCAGTAGTCGAATGATGGTAAAATTAGAGAATTAAAAAAGAGTTTCCTTGCATGGAAAGGAAGATAACATTTGATTCTCTTAAAAAGACTTAATTTTTTAAGTACTTTGGCATAGATCCAGTGCACATGGTCAGTCCATGAAAGATTGGTATTTAGTTTAACTCCAAGGTAGGTGACTGTAAAAGAGGTTTTCCATCTAATGATAGGTTGACTGGATCAACAGCATTCATTTTTTGACGACTACCGACCATCATGAACTTCGATTTAGTTACATTCAGTGTAAGTTGATTCAGGCTCAACCACTTCGAAATGTTTAATAAATCATGATTAATTGTATGAACTAAATCAAGTAAATTTCGTGAAGAGTAATATACTGCTGTATCATCTGCATACAACGTAACGTTGACTTTTTCCAAACACTTAGGCATATCATTGACATAAATCAAAAATAATAGTGGGCCTAATATTGAACCCTGAGGTACACCAACAGGGATTTTAGCTGTATTCGATACACTATCATCATAAGGCGTCACTTGTTGACGATTTTGAAGGTACGAATAAAACCATGATAGTGTGGTTGTAGAAACACCGAGAAAAGAAAGCTTCTCAAGCAGTATAGTGTGGTTAACGGTGTCGAACGCTTTCGATAAATCCAAAAAAAATACCCCGGTTAGTTGACCATCATCCATGTTCTTAAGAATAGAATCAGTGAGTTGACCAACAGCAATACTTGTTGAAGATTTGGGTTTAAAGCCAAATTGTTTATCAGATAAAAGATTATTGTCTTTTATATATTTGAAAAATTGATGGTGAATTGCTCTTTCGAGAATCTTACTAATAGTGGGCAGTATAGAGATCGGTCTATAACACGAAGGATCGGATCTATTACCAGACTTGAATAATGCGCAAACCTTAGCATTTTTCCAGGTAGATACTGTGTGAAGTCATAGGTAATTAAAGAAAATTTTTCAGAAAGTTTTGTACCAACGTTAGCGAAGAAATCATTAAGTGCCGAGGCAATTCCAGATGAAGAAGTAAATGACATTCCGTTATGATTAATGGTGGTAATTGGTTTAGAAGGACGATCAGGTAGAACTTCATTCACAGCTTTCCACAACTTGGAACTATTTCCTTTACTTTCATTTATAAGATTAACATAATAAGTTGATTTCGATTTTTTAATATTACCACGGACGCTTTTCTTAATTTACAAAACATGCTCCAATGGTATCCAGACTTTAAACCTCTTGCCTTCCTACGGTGATGTAGCTTAAACAGGGGAGGCGCTTATTTGAGGGGGGTGATGTTACGGTGATGTTACTACGTAACATTTTCAGCGATTTAAAAATGGCGGCTTCTCGATTTGTCGATGTTACGCACGAATAAAATTAACGACTATACTATTCCAAAACAAACTAAAGAAGCTACTAAATTTGGAGTTAAACTTTTTCGACGTAACCTAATTTAATACATACTCTTGCTGGTGGTGTCGACGGCGATACGATCAAAACAACACACAACATTTTTGCGAAAAAATCTCTATTACAGTATGTTTAACAGAATAGTTTGAACAACAAACTTTTACTCCAAACCGCATAGTTCTTTATCTCCAAGACTCCATCTACTTTGGAAAACGAAAGAGAAAACCAGTGTCTAGTGACGAAGTCAACGCTTCGCCTATAGGTGGTAAAAACTGCAGATTGACAAGAGTACTTTGTGGTGAACAAAAGTGAACCCGGTGATGTATTTACAAGCAAAAACCAGTTCGGTCTAGGTCTTTCAACAGTTTCTACTTGTAGTTCTGCTTGAACTGACAGCAAAATTGCTGTTTGTTAAGAACAATTTGGCCTCTGCTTCAGTACGTTCGCGTGTGCTCAGAGCATGTTTATTTATTCTGTTGAGTCTTGATTACGTTAATCATGTGATCGTCTCGCTGTTCATCGATGCGCGACTTCTGGAAATAATAAATAAATAAATTTCCTTTTCTTTCTTTGTTTCTCTCTGATAGTCACCAATCAATTTCTACTAAAACAATTAGTCACCTCAGTCTCAAAGGAAACAAAACAAACTTGAATACCTATTTAATACGCCGTGGATACAGGTCCGACACACCGGTTTCATCTATTCTAAAATGCTTAAAGCACGATCAACTATTTCAATGATTCAAGCCATTTTTGTCGAGAAAATCGAAGGAAAAGTTTATGTAAATGAGGACGAATCTTTATCACACATAAAGACACGATACGGTCATGATTTTCCTTTGTGTTTTCCTCATGAATTATTGATGATGTTTAAGTAGCAGTTAAAACCTGAGTGGCCGATGTTTATGGAGGCGAGCCGTTGAACTGCCTATAAACATCGACCTCGAATGTTTTAACGAACTTGTGAAATGAATATATAATACATACTTTGTTTGGAAGTTGTAGAAATTACACAAACAAACAAATTATTTTAACTCCGAAAAAGCTCATATCAATTTGACCATGTAACTTATTAATCTGGTTTTTGTAACTTAATTATCCTGGTTTGTTAAATTCATTAATAGTTACTCGGGTTACCACCTGTGGTGGTAGTCGAGCCTAGTTTTCGGTGGCATTCCTGTATTTTTTTATTATTTTTATTTTTCGGGTCGAAAAATTGCAATTATTGCGTCATCCCGATTGGCTTTGCGAAACCGGGCGCTGTACTCATCTAAATATGTATCTTCTTTGGTCACTATTTCTCGAGTGTTCGCTCAAACTATCCAAAGAAATATAGTAAATTTGTGACAAGATTCATAAGGAATTATGTGGCTGGCAAGTACATGTATCTTAATCATAAACACGCTCACACTGCTTACAATTGCACACGCCGACCGCGGTAGACCTACACTAAATGATGACGAGCGATTTTGATATGTACTCGATCAAACCTATATATGTTTGCATGTTTTATTGAATCGATCAAACTTTAATATGTTTAAATGTGTTATTGTATTATACTGAAAAATGTTGCTCAAATGCTGTAAATCGAAGAACGAAGACATTGATGAAGTGAACTGAAGTGACAGGTAAACATGCTGTTGTTGTGATAATAATATATACCCGAAGAGACTCAACGACAACATATGAACGCTGTATGGAAATACGTTACATGTACAAAGGTAACTGTAATATTTATGATAAGCTTTATTTCCTGTATTTGCCGTCTTTAGCATAAGAATTACAACATGAGCATTACATGTGATACGTACTGTAGGTACTCCAAAGGTGTTTAAAATATATTTAAAAATATATACAATCTACAAGCTACAGTTCAATTTGGCTCCTCTGACACTAGTAAAAGATAGTATATGTCTGTAAAAAAACTAGTAAAAGATAGTATTTATTGTTTCATATATATTTTATTGTTGCATCTATGATCAATATTTTACCTGTAAATGTGACTCCAAAATGTTCTGAACGTCTGGGTTATGATTACACGTTACAACCAAATGATTGTCGCAGATATTCAAGATGTTAAAGTTACTATACAGTAAACACCGCGTATAAGAACCGGTGAATTAAGAACCTTTAGGCTAAAATTGCCTTTTAGACCTTTTCTTATTTGAAAAACTTCAGTTGAATATGCTGAATGATGATTGTGCGACCAGCATCAATAACAATAACAATTGTAATGTAATGCTAACAAGTAGGTATTTTTAATGGTTGATTGTTTACCCAATACGTACCACCATACTGTGAACTGTGAATACATGTGTATTATAGTTCCAGTCCTGCAGGAGTATATAAAGGGTTAAAATGTTTCATTATCCAGCATAAAATAACATTGTCATTGTATAAAACTCACATGTTGAATAACGACATATGTAACACAAATGAATACAAACAGTAAATATCAACACTGACATTTCCTGATGTTACTGATGTTAAGATCACTGGCAATGTCTTTTTGTTTCAACTTCCTCAATAACCTTCTGCGATATACTGTATTTCCTGATACAATACGATCTGGGTTACTTGAAGTACCTACCGGCAAATGCCACGACTGCTGACCGCTGTTTGATTCATTTGACAGCTGTCACAGCTCTCACATCGCATATTGTGTCGTTTTACGAGTGTCACGCTGGGATAATGAACCAGACTTTATTTAGCTGTGGATTTATAAAACATGCAGAATCGAGAGGTGGTCAACTGTACGACATTACGGCTACACTATCGCAGCCTGTAAATTTGAATAATAAGCCCCTGCAATGCAACATTTGCAAATAATTATTCTCTGCGAATAAATTATAAACTCAGACAAACATGAATACTGATGTCATTTTGCTATTCACGTTGTATGGATATTGCTGATTTTACTTGGAAATGCCGAGAAATTTCTTCAGTTTGAACTTGAAGGGAGACAAATTTCCGAAGATGCCAGAGGACAAATATTGGGTGGGACATTTTACCAGGACACTGGTAGAGCCTTTATTCAGGTTCCTAGTGATTGTTGGGCTTTTGCTAGACATAAATATGTTGGACAAATGCAGAATTTAGGGAATGCATGCCGAGCAGCCTGAAAACATAACCTTCAAAATAAAATCATAAATTTTCTTTATTGCTTTTTGGAATTTAAAAAATGACTAACCGGTGATTCAGGAGGTGTTGCCCAGTGATTGACACCATTATCTTTCATCCACTTTTTGGTGGAATTGCTTGTGTGCTTTGGAT
Organism: Chrysogorgia sp. JL179-B06; assembly: GCA_035772405.1. Lineage (NCBI taxonomy): Eukaryota > Metazoa > Cnidaria > Anthozoa > Scleralcyonacea > Chrysogorgiidae > Chrysogorgia > Chrysogorgia sp. JL179-B06. Next base: position 75,474 of record JAYKKM010000063.1, on the reverse strand, counting down.
CGTTGTCCTGCCACAGTCTGTGTCCATCCGGATACACTGAACGGATGAAGGGCAAGAGGTTTCTTTCCAAAATTGTTTGATATCCTATACTCTCCATACAACCACTGAATATGCAAACCTGTGTTGCACCTCGGGCTGAAATTCCTGCCCATACATGAACCTTAAATAAAAACATACAAAGAAATATTCAATTAAGGCGCATTACAGAAATTGTATAATCTTAAGAAACTGCTTAACCTTAAAGTATAATGAGAAATTGGCTGTTCTACTTTCTCAGCTTACTAATATAATTTAACTCACCTTCAGCGGATGCTTTGGGCGTCCTTTGCGTTTCGGCTGGCTGCCATCTTTACGAAAACAAACCCTAGCATGCTGTTGGATTTGCACGCTTGTTTCATCTGTAAAGATGACATCTTCGAAAGCGTCTTTCTCCGCCAAGGCTTTAAGGCAGAACGACAACCTTTTCAGCTTGTTTGGTTCACGCACAAATTGACAGTATCGTGCGTTCTCATGCTTCCATCCTAACTACTTTCGTCTGACTCGACGAATAGTAGCATGGGAGACATTCACGCCGCATTCCTCCATCTGTTTGTTTTTCAATTCGGTAGACGTCAACTCATCGTTTTCTGTCATTTTATCGTCGTTGTATTTTAACTGGTTTTCGTTAAAAATTGGTTTTCTTCCACTACGCGACGCATCCTGTAAATTACCACTTCGGCGGAACCGAGAAAGAAATAGGCTAACGGCAGACCTGGATGTTTTTATTCCTTCTCGTAGTATATCTGTCGTTTTTGTAATATTTACTCCGGAAGACTGCAATGAAATTATCCGATTCCTTGCCTAAAGAGATAGCTTTGCCATAACACACGAGTTTGCAAACAAAGGTGAGCTGAAAAGACGCCAAACTTCGGAGATCAACGAATATATCCGACAACTTAATCGTATTTCCGATCGTGTGAAAGTAAAAGTGCGGTTGCGGATCGACCTAGGTTCGACCGAAGATCGACCGAGGTTCGACCGCGGTTTTCGTTAGGTTATTTCTGAGCACGTTTTCACGAAGGGTATGCGCGTTCGTGTAATATAATAGGCACATATGTTAGTACTTAGACTCGGTAATCTGTTTTTATAATTGAAATCGGTCAAATATTGATCGAGATAAACGGCCTTTCGCGGGACCATTCTGATTATGAAATATATAATCCTTGAAATAATTAATATAAAAATTTTCTCTGATAGCACAAGTAGGCGAGGACTTATTGACTGTACGTTGTTCTTGTTAGTATAGGAAATAACACTGTTCGAGAAGAATTAATAAAAAATCGTACATGTGTTTAGCTATATTCACATACAAACACAAGTGCATATTTTCATTAATTGTTCGAGAAGAAGTGTTATTTACTATTAATAAAATTTCAGTCCATTGTACGCATTACGAAATTTTACTGCGAGAGCGAAAAAGCTGTTGTTTGTCAGTATTGCAACGCACGTCCCGGATGTGTGGTATTTAGGAAAAATACCATATGTGCTATTTTTCCTAAATACCAGTAGTAGAAAAAAGTTAAGTTTAATACTGATGTCATTAATCATTATCAAGAGTAAGTAAAATTGATTGAAATGTTATTAGAGGTTGATGATGTTTCTGTTGAGATATTTAATAAAAGTGCCTAGGGAAGATTTTGAAATTTTCAACCATGTTTTTGCATCCATAAAATATGACAGTTCTCATTTCATGAATTGTTTCTTTAAATAGTACCTGTCTCCGATACAACACGTCTGTTGTGGTGGGAAATGGAGGAACTGTATAACGATCACTGTGATTATGAAGCATTAGCTGAGGTGTTGCGTATTTCCCTTGACCAAATATCCCTTCATCATCTTCATCATCTTGATTATCATCGTCGTAATCGAATGAGGAGTCTCGCGGCAGCAGTATTATATGTCTACAATGAGAGTGCTTGTTTCAGTAGAGCGACTCTGGGAGAATGTTTTGAAAAAATTGGTCGTATTGATTTGCAAAAGAAATTAAACAGGTGAAGTGTTATAATTCATTTTATTTATCGATTTTCATTGTGGTGATATGCAGGTGTTTTGAGATTGTATGTTTTCTCTATGTACTTTCAAAACTCATTAATAATTCATAAAGAAAAACCAAAGGAAGTTAAAATTTAATCGAGAATCGTCCTGATTTACATCAACTTTTTGGTTGATTTTCTCAAAACAGCTTATATACTTAAGAGGCTTGATAGATATTAACTGTTTCCTGTCCGACCCTGTCAAAATAGTTCATAGAAGACCATGAAGTCGTCAATCGAAAAACACGGTCACGGTAATGCAAGATTAAAATTGAAATTGGACAAGCGCCAGGCACATGAGATCCACTCACACCCAAGTTTGATTTGATTTCATAAACAACTCTGCGATTGGTGGCATTTTGAATTTTCATGATGCTGCGCGGGTGTGCAAGATGGCCTACTTTAGAAAAATGGACGTTTTTCAACCTGATTTATGATAATTAATGCTAATTTATATTAAAGTGCCTATGTCAAGGTCAGGGAATTGCATATTTCGAATGTTTGGGTTATTCTAAGAACAATTGTAATATATCTTGTCAGACGAAAATCTAATCTTCATGGACTTTTTCGCTTTCGAAGTTGGCTATTTTGCCCTTTTTTGGCCTTTACCGTGAGATGGAAAGTACTGGTCAGTGACTACTGTTGAGAGAATGGCGTTTGGCGCCGGAAGTGACATCATATTGAGAACCCCTCAAAGCAGAACAACAGCAGAACTATAAGACTCGTGTGCTGAAATAGTGCTCAAAATCTTTTTTTCCGCGAAATTGTTTGCATTTTGATTTAAACTTTTACGGGAGCAATGTCATCGAGCTTTTCCGAGTTAAATGAGAGCCAGGATGACTCGGAAACTAATTTTATAGGCTGATACATGATGGAAGTCGAAGACGACGCAGTTGGGAGCAATTATAGAATACCAAAAGTTTATATTATGTGTTCTTGTTGATAGTTATCAAATTAAATGGGGTTTTAAAATAGAACGAAGCAATTGTATATGATCTTTCCGTAATTTGACCTTTTGTCAAGTATCAACAAAACGCATCAAGCGAAAAAGCGAATATAATAAATTAAATAACCGCAACATTACCACACACGCCAATACAGTATTAACCAATGCCTACCTTCATGGGCATGCAAGCTAAGGATAGTGTGGACTGAGTTCTGATGTATTTTTGATACACGTCGCTGGACCATCTTCCTAAGACTTTGGTCAAATAGTGGTTGCTGCTCCAATCTGAGAGCTATGGCCTGAGAATTGTCTTGGAATGCCGTCTGCTTGAAGTATAGACTATATTGTAGTTTGGACTGCCATCCTTGTTGATAAACATCGGGCCTGAGGGGCCCCTAAGATTAAGATACTTTTTAACAGCTACAATTGGGCAGAGAGTTGACCTTCCCCTTATACCAATGTAAATATAGCAACCCAATGTAAATACATCAACCACAGCGAATAATCAACAACTGCTGGTCAAGAAGATATCACCACTATTAACAGACTCCAAAGCTTGATATTTATCCAACACATTTTATTTTATACCACTATACGGTAAATTTATCCATTTATTAATTTTAAGACTAATCTGTGACTTGATGACCAATGCCATATCAATTTTACAATAATATCAAGATCTTCTAAATCCTTATACCTTTATGATCTACCATAATTCCCACTACAACTTATCAACTGTCTATAAAAATGTGAAGATTTTCAATTAACACCATTATTTTCGTCCAAACATTTACACTAGCTGTATATTTCTTAGTCATTATATCTACACTAATATACTAAATTATCAAAGATGTGTACAATAAGACTTTGCTTTGTTCTCTGGCTTTACAAAGATCTAATCCAGACTGTTTTAATATAATCTACAATTTCCATAATAACCTATTATACTTACACATTTGAATTGAATCCAGCGTTTAAAATTCCATTAAATTATATTTCATACACCATTACTATTGATGGTTTTGTAATATACGGTATTGTTATTCTTTTGAATAGTATTTCGCATATACAGTAATAAAATTATCCAATCTTTTATCTGCTACGACTTCACTGTGAATGTTTGGCGGCCATTGAAACTAGATTGAGTGATCTCCAGACCCCCTTACCGAAACATTGACACGACTTTCCTCCAACAACTTCCAATGCTAAAATTAGACCTTACGAACTTTACAACGAATCACATTACACTTTTAAACTACAACTGACAATTAAACGACCTCACTATTATTATTATTATTATTATTATTATTATTATTATTATTATTATTATTATTATTATTATTATTATTATTATTATTCAACTCTTACCACTTTTACAATGGTGCGACGTGTTGGACTTTCCAAACCAAACAGCAATTTTTTGGTAAGCATACACTTTTATGTTTATTTACTAGTATTTCTCTATGACACTGCTATTTATTGTTTATTCTCCAACTATAACTAAATAACATTGACATCCAACCCCAATGTCCCAAAGAGTCTACCCAATAAACAATACGCAAATTTATTCTTGCCTAAATGATTTTATGCATACAACAGTTTACACTTCACTGTCCAGCGCCGTAACCAGACAAAGATAGAAACTACGCCTACATGTCATATTCCAAGGGCGCATTTCAGTCATTGGCCAAATGCCACATACTATGCACATACATACTCATCTACATACATCCCAATTCAAAAATTAATTTGGTCATTGAGGGTTTGAAACCAAGATGGAAACCTAAAGTAAGGCCTAAGTACATAAGTTATTTTATCTTGATGGTTATAGTCTCTCAACACTTGGGTTACAGTAGTTTACTGTGTCTCTGAGATTTTTCACCCTGTTTATTGGTATTAAAAAATATAGAGAGGATATTACACGGTGGCACAAACTGGAAGATATGAATTTTATCTTCGAATTTTTACCATGAGAAGATAAAATTCGTATCTTCAAGCCAACATGTAATTTTCTTTTTATTATATTATAGAAACAGCATGATAAAAGTTCAAGTTAGTCACATGATTGATATCTTCACTAGTGAGGTATCAAAAATATCTCACTGTATATTTACTAGTAAACTTACTAAACCACTCACTACTATATATTATTACATGATTGAGTCGGTTTTCTTTGATGTACCGCGGGATGCATATAGAATACATCCCTATGAATGCTAATTACTTGGGCCACCTGTGGTGAGCACAAGTCTTAAATCCAGCCAACCTCGTCCCCAGGGCCTTCGCGGTGCGAGATCCAGCTTGATTTCTGTGTTCGTCATGTTCGTCGTTTTATACGTCGAGAGAATGTAATTATTGCGTGGGCGTATAAATAGCGAATTAAAGCGACTTCGGCCAGTTTTATTGTCAATGAATCGCAGTCTGAAAAGCATTTACGAGACCTGTAAACCCGCAAATTAATGCAAAGATTCTCTCCAAGATAACTGGATGACTGAGAGAAACACAGATGAGAGATTAAAGAGAGAACCGTGGACGAAACGTCAACATAACAGAGATAGTCGTTGCAAGGCAAAGCGATTTCGGACTTTCGTTTTATTGACAATGAATCGCAGTTGGAAAGTTTACCGAGACCTGTAAACCTGCAAACCATTGCAAAGATTCTCTCCAAGATGAAAGAAACACAGATGAGAGATCAATCATGAAGACAGAATGGACAGCCGAGGGACAGGGAAATATTATGCTGTGTTGACATTTATCATTTTATCCCACGAAACTCCGTAATATTTATCATTATGAAACGTTGTGTTTTTGTCCGATTTAAATCAATTCTATATCGAAATGATCACTTGAATCTGGCGAATCGAACGCTGTAGGTTTCGTCTACTTAAAATGTGAAGATGAAAGAAACACAGATGAGAGATCAATCATGAAGACAGAAAGGACAGCCGAAGGGCAGGGAAATATTATTATACTGTGTTGACATTTATCCCGTGAAACTCCGTAATATTAATCATGAAATGTTGTGTTTTTATCCGATTTACATCAATTCTATATCGAAATGATCACTTGAATCTGGCGAATCGAACGCTGTAGGTTTCGTCTACTTAAAATTTGAAGATCAGATGTTATATAAGAAAATGCGTATTAGCGATAAAGCGAGACTCGCCTCTAAAATCAAAGGACATGGCTTCAAGATCTATTCGTTGTTTACCCGATGATTTAATGCTTTTATGTTCGTTAAACCGATGTAATTTCGTAACAGATATGTTTCGACTTGTTTTTATATAAATTTTGACACACGAAGACCTTCAATCGAACAGATATTAGAAAAAATAGCATTGCCCGTGTTTAGTGTTTACATTAAATTTCGTCTGTTCTGCATTGGTGGGGGGGGGGGGGGGGGGGAGGGGTAGCCTGCGTGTAGACGCCTGATTTTTCTTCCTCATTCCTCGGGCTGCAAAGCCGAGGTAAGCTTTCGCCATTGCATACCCATACCCCCCGCCCAACCTCTGCAAGGAATATCCACGCCATATCTCCCTAATTTGTCCAGTGATTAAGTAGCCCAAGTTAACGCCTATCGGGCGTCTTGTTAGATAAGAAACGAAGAAAAAAATAGGAAAATCTTTGTCCAAGGTGGAAAAATGGACAAAACTTCGTTAGAAAACCTCCTTAATCATGTAATAAGTCAAATAAACACCTCGGACGCGCAATACATCCCTCGTTCTCGGTGTTTATCTATTACATAAAAAACCTACATGTAGGTTACATTGTTAGTTTCAACTCCATATTCTGATATTGTATATTAAACCTGTTCGGTCCAAAATCAAGGCTACTGCGTACCTGCTTTCTGTATCGTTCATTTCATATTTTCTTTTATCGATCTTTCGGTATTTGCGTCCCGCAAGGCGTAGTGACCACACTTCCAGGCAAACAGATTTAAAACCTGGATGTAATGTGACGCAGCTTGGGGCAGATCCCACCTCGAGAAGAACTTGATCACTGTTAACTGCTTCAACACAAGCTTCGATCTCCCTACAACACTGACACTCTTTTGCATTTTGGAGTAGTTCTGTGCTGCAATTACCACATTTGCACCTGTTAGAAAGACCAAAATCAAACCTTTGAATCCACCAACATTATACAATGAAATGTTTGTAAATACTGTAAATTACAAACATATTTTAAACTTACCAAGTGTCTACCTTATCTCGCCCCTCTATTAAGCGAGATTGTAGCATTCCTAACTTATCTTCTTCGAGTTTTCTTTGCTCGCTGTAGTTTGCAACCCAATCTTCATCGGCAATTGGTTCGTCTTGGTACGGCATAACAAACCATTCATCTTCATTTGTGATACTAGCGTCAGTGGAAGGCATAATGGCGTCGTCTTCGACCTCCATAACATATCCCGAAATAAAGTTTATTTCCGAGTCATCCTGGCTGTTATTTCCATCAGACGAGCTAGAAGACATTGTGAAACCTACTTCGACGTACTTTCAATCGAATTGAAACACTACTTGATGAAAAAATCGAGAGATCATCCAGTTTGACTCTTGTTTCTGTGTTTGCAATCTATTTGGGATGTTTCGCGTCTCCCTGGTTTGACGTCACTTCCGGCGACTGGATTCCAGTTTTTTTTATCGCGCGGTCACACGGTACAAAGGTCAAAATCACAAACTTTGACAGCAAAAAAGTATAGGAAGATTAAATTTTCGAAAGACAAGATATATTGTAATTCTTCTCGGCAAGTTCTAAATATCATAAATATGTAAAACCCCCAACCATGACATAGGCACTTTAAGTATTTTTCGACATATTGAAGTTGCCTTATTTCTCTTTTTCGTATTATATCCAGGACAGTTACACGATACCGATTGAGGGGTCAGAGACAAAAAACTTTAACCATTTAATGACTGCCATTTGGGGGGGGATTACCATAGCTATCTCTATGGAAACTACAGGTATTTCATTGTTCCCCTAATAGTGGTCAACATTTTTCAGTACAATTCAATAACACATTTAAAGTTTGATCGATTCAATAAAACATGTAAACATAGATTTGATCGAGTACATATCAAAATCGCTCGTCATCTTTTATTGTTTCATTAACCAGTGGCTGATCCAGCGTTGTTCGAAAGTGGGGGCGCACATGAAGAATCAGCACATTGTGGTGTATGTTCGCAGCGTCTGACCCACTAGGAGGGTCTGAGGGCATGCCCCCAGGAAAATTTTTAATTTTGCAAAGCCCAGAAGTGCGATTTCTGATAAGAATTTTTGCGAAATTAGGGCACCACGCCGTTGCAAAAAATGCACGATTACAAATGGGCATCAAGATTATGAAACACTTTAATATAAACGTCGTTTTATAAAAAAACTTATCTTGGAATCCGTGTTAAAATATCTACGAGTGCATGCAAACTAGCTTTTGCAATGAAAATTGGATAAGCTACCAAAACATTGTGCTTATAATCGGTCATATCATATTGCGTTTATCACTTCGACTTCTTCGTCTTAACATGGTAAAAAACAGAAAACACTTGTTTGCGGGATTTTAAAGGGGGGCGCGAGCCGCCTGCACCACTCGCTGGATCCGCCACTGTTAACTATTTTCTACCGGTCGGCATGTGCGATTGATTGTAAGCAGTGTGAGCGTGTTTATGATTAAGATACTTTCCAGCCACATTCCTTTTGAATCTTATCACAAATTTACCATGATATTTCTTTGGATAGTTTGAGCGAACACTCGAGCATAGCGACCAAAGAAGATGGCGCATGCATAAAGATGAGCACACCGCCTGGTTTCGCAAAGCCTATCGGGATGATGCAATAATTGCAATTTGTCGACACGAAAAATAAAAATAAAGGAAAGCCACCGAAACCTAAGGCTCGACTACCACAAGTAGCCCGAGTAATTATTAATGAGTTTTTGAAGTAAAAAAAGCTTGATAAACAGAAGCTATATTCATGTATATAACGTTGTCGTGATCGTATAATATTTTGTATTATAGTATGCAAGAGCATTGGCCCAGCTCTCCCAATTTTGGTGATTCTAAAGCTTTCCCAGAACATTCCAGTGTTTTGCAAGGTGCTCAGGAGAAAAGCTGTAAGTTTTCTTTAACGTTTTCTTCTAAACGATCAAGAATAGACTGGTTAATTATATCTACTTCTCCAAGTCCGTTTTTTCAAACGCCGTATAACTTTTTGTTTTGGATAGTGGATTTTAGATGGCAACTGTAGTAAAAAACAAAGTAATATTTAAATCAAAGACCTTCAAGTGTTATGTTCAGAAATGTTAATAATTTGACGGTATCTGCTATTGCACTCGAGAAATAACGTTTTCATTCTCGTGTTTTATGCTTCTGGACGCCCCCATTTTCGAGTTTGGTCGACGGCTCAACCTCGATGTACACGGGGACTTCTTCTCAATTTTGACGCCATTGGGTGCAAAAAAACAAAAGACAAGCACTCAATGATGTCAATATTGAAAAGAAACCCGACGCTGCACATCAATTTTGAGCCGCAGAGTAAACTCTAAAATGGCGGAGCCCCGAAGCATAAATTACAAGAATGAAAACGTTATTTCTCGCGAATAACAGATACCGTAAAACTATTAACATTTCTAAACATTATACTAAAAGGCCTATTATTTAAAAGTAATTAATTTCTGACTACAGTTCCACTTTATAACCTTTTTACTGCGACAAATAAGACAGATCGTTGCGCCTTCAGTTTCCGCAAAAAATAGTTATTAAAATTATTTATTAAACGTGTTGTGCTGCGTAGGCAGTATATAGAAATACAAATGGTAAACGTAACGTAAACTTCACTCTCTGAAGAAGGGCCTTCGCTCTAAACGTTAGCCCTCCTATACACTATTTAGGCAGTACACCGACCTTCCAGAGCATTCAAACTATTTGTTAAGTGTTTTTTTTTTACTTTGCTATCTCATTTCGCTCTTGAGATAGATATATTGTTTGCTATGCACTTGACGTCACACTGCATAATGACTTAAGTAAAATCAGGAATATAATTGAGATTTTTCACTTCATATACTCTTTAACATACTCCAACTAATAAATTATTTTGATTTTATTTGTTTGTTTGGTATTTTAAGTGAAAATATTTCACAATTTTGGAGGGTGAATGAGTTAATAGTATGCATTTACTCGCGTGTGTCTAACTCACTTAAATATTTTTACCGCAGGGAGTCAAACAACATTTCCTTTGGTTTCAACTTTGGATTCAACACGTCTTTCACGTCAGCAAATTGTGGATGTGTACATGTGTTTGTCAGCTGGACTGGGTAGCGCAAATGCTTCTATGGCTCATATGCTGGATATACCCTTTCTTTCAAACACTTTAGATTATCCAAATACATCCACATTGTCCTTATACAATGAGAGTCGTCGTTTCAGCAGAAAAAAGCTAATGGGATGCTATAAAAAGTCTCCTTACTTTGAAAAACTCATTGCAATTCTAAATAAAAGGTACAGAAACGTTTTATTATTTTTATTTTCACCTTAATGTTTGTTATAATCGATAAATTTCTATTCATTGTTTATTTGTATTGGTGTGTTACAGGACACAAACACAAAGAAAGACAAAGGAAAATAGACTTGTGACGTTCGCTTGCGCACTTAATACTTGTGAATTATCTGTTGTTTGGTAAAATATCTTGATAGATAGATAGGCAGTTGGACCTACACTGGTGTTGATTTTTCAGGGTTTTTTTGGTAAACAGTACCAATGAATGAAAGAGGATATGATAGATATTATATATATACAAGCAATATTTTTCCGGTTGATAATTTGCACAACTAATAATTCTAAAATACAAAATTAACACTTACAAACAGGATCAGCCTATTTACTCACTGATCCCATACGGCAGTAGTCAAGCACGGAAATCGTAAACAGTTTAATATCAAAAGTTAAAATGGCCAAGAGAGTAGTAAGAAACAGTATGACATTTGTTAAGAACAAATATTTATTCCATTTCGCTATTATCATCTATAATACCGCCATATACAACACCGTTTCATTCGCCAAATATCTCACCATCATTATCGATCACCACTAGAGGTGTGTATCGGATCGGATTGGACAGTTAGAATCCGACAATTGATTAATGATCGAAATCCAATCCGAAAAAATTGTATCCGATCCGATCCGACGTCAATAAAACATGCCGATCCGATCCGAAAAAAATCGGAACTGAAATTATACCCTTTCCATTTTCCAATCAAATCGAATGAATCCTAATTCCTATTTTTAGGTTTTGAGCCAAACATAAACTTTCGTACAGGATTTACTACTTATTGACCGAGCGTGAGGTCTGTACTAGTGAAATATCGGACCGACGTTTTTAGTACGGACCGAGAGAGCGCAGCGAGCCGAGGTCTGTGCAGAAAACGGAGGTCCGTCCGATATTTCACTAGTACAGACCGAACAAGCGAGGTCAATAAGTAGTTTATTATATGACCACAAATGTCGTGAACGTTCTGTGAAAACTCTACAGTGTTAGGCACCATCTTTCTTGTGAACTAAACCTAAATGGCAGAGATGTTTTCCAATTCCAAGTACTTTCCGTTTAGCTAGATTCCTAAAATTTCTACCTCGAATAGCATTTTTCATTTGTTTTGTTTGACATATTGTTCAAGGTTGTGCGTTAAGTATAGTTGGAAAAAAACCCACCTGAAATTCTACATTACATTATCACGAACAATGTTACGAACGTTTTGGACATTTTAAAATGTTTCACATAATGCTGAAACCTGAGCTATATACATCAAATGAAAGCTTATAAAATTTCTAACAACATACCTGCACGATATATTTCAACAATGAGTAGTTCTGAAATTATTATCCATCTTGTTGCGTATAATTACATGAATTTCATTTTGTTTATAAAATTCTCACTGTCAGCAACTGTCAGCGGTCCGGAACGGCAGATTCCGGACCGCTCAGGAACCAATCAAATTGCCAGATTTCACGTTCCGGACCGCTCACGAAAATAGTCATATAATAAACTGCGTTATTACGAGAAATCTGAGTTGTCACCAAAATGTAAACCGTTTAATCAAATGAAAATTGAGCAGACAAATACATGACAGAAAGTTTTTTACAAATTACAAAATAAAGCTAATCGAGAAGTTTAACGTCAGATCATCTACATTCTACAATTCTACAAAATCTACATCATCCATTTCTGATGTATCCCACGCTTTCTGTTTAAGAAATCTTCGTATACAAAGAAGCGCGTTGACATTCTTTGGCGCGAGTCGTGTGCGTCGAACATTGATAGTCCATCCGGTTTGCGAGAACGATCTTTCTGCTGACGCAATGCTTGCCATTTTAGGATAAAGCCTTTCATGATCCTTCCAAAATGCGAGAATGTCAAACTCTTTGCCACCAGCAGATGTATATTCACCAATATCTAAATCACTTCTACAAAACATTTGGACTTCGTCAACCACAGACGAAACTTTCCTTTTCTTCTTGTAGAAATCAATCTGAACATCGTCGATTTCGTCGGATGTATTTCTCTTTTTCCGTTTTGCAGACACTGGTTCGCTCTCAGATTCAGTAATCTAAAATGAGAATATAAATTTTGTTATTTAATGTACAATCTCTTGAAACATTGGGCAAAGTTGAGCGTGTGAATGGCATGACACGAAGTGTTCTCGACAAGTTATCAGGGATAAAGTGTGATTTGGTGAAAGGGCAGGGAAACTGGCAAGAGTGGGATTTGCCAAACCTTATTCAACCGCTAAAGTCAACGATAGAGACAAGGATAAACGAAGGGAGACAAAGGGGAAGCGAGAAGGTCTGTTCAATATCAATGTCAGGAAACGCTCGTGTGTGTATTGTGATGACGTCAATCACAGTTCGCGCGAGTGTACGCGCGTGGTGAGCGTGGATGAGAGGAAAGGAATTCTAGCCAAAAAGAGATTATGCTTCAACTGCACCGGCCCTAAGCACCGAGCTAGTGAGTGTAGAAGTACAATCGTTTGTCAGAAGTGCAACCAGAAGCATCACACATCAATATGCGCAGTGAAAGAGAGCTTAAAGACCGCGACAGGGGGAGCGCAAGCGTGGTTTATCCAGCATTACTTGATACTGGGGAAGGAAGTTCCTACGCTTCCGCTGCACTGCTGGAAAAACTTCCAAAACGATCACAGTGCAAAGAAGTTCGGCGAATAGAGATAATGTTGGGTTCAACTACTCGTGAAATAGCCAGTGGGAGCTACAAACGACAGCAAGATGAAAGTTGATGTGACAAGAGTCGAACGGGGCAAATTGCTCATGATCGGGAACCCACATTACCAGAAGCTGATTGATTCACACAGTCACCTCAAGGGAGTAATTATGGAGGACAATGATCCTAAACCATTCCTACCTGTGCATTTGATCCTAATTAAGTGCCAGTGCCTACGCTGCCATCAAGAACCGAAGCACCTCATGTTGGCCTCCCTGGAGAGCCTGTAGCAGAGAAGACCAAGTTTGGTTGGACCATAATGTCCCCTGGGAAAGAGTTTGACCCTTCAAAAATGCTCCTGACGCGTACAAGCCAGTCAGATTATGAAGAGCTGTGTAGATTGGACGTGTTGGGGCTGGAAGACAAATCTGAACACGACCAACATAATGTCCATGCAGAGTTTCGTGAGCAGCTGGTTCGAGATCCTGAAGGGTGACTGGTTTACTTTGGAAAGGAAGCCACCCCCTCTACCAAGCAACAATTAGCAGGAAGTTTACGTCGATTAACACAACTCCGCAACAAGTTGCAACGGATGGATACTACCGAGAAGTATGCTGAGGTGACCGAACAGCAAAAGTCAGAAGGGATAGTGGAGACTGCAACTGAACCACCAACAGGGAAATAATTTTATATACCATACAAACCAGTGGTACGAATGGAAGCAGAATAAACAAAGCTACGTGTCGTATATGATGCTTCAGCCCGAGAAAACCCACAAGCACCGAGCCTAAATGATTGTCTTTATGCTGGTCCTGCACTTCAAAATCGCCCATGGGATGTGCTGGTGCGCATGCGCTTCCATCCAGTGGCCCTGACTGGTGATATTAAACAGGCATTCCTGCAAGTGCGAATTAGGAAAGAAGAGAGAGATTCGCTTAGATGCCATTGAAAACCTAACAAACAGTCAAAAGTGGAAACATTAAGATTTACCCGAGCCCTATTTGCTCTGGTGTGTTTACCCTTTCTACTTAATGGAGTGGTGGAACATCATCTGGATTTCTGGGAAGCTCGTGAACCAGAACTAGTTGCTGAACTACGCTAGAAGCCTCTACGTCGATGGTAAGCAAGCCAACCGTAGCAGATGCAAGAAAGTTGAAAGAAGTAGCTATCAAGATCTTCCAAGACGCAAAGTTTACCTTGGACAAGTGGCATTCTAACGATCCTGAATTGGAAAGTGAAGAACCGAAAGTAGAGATGGAAGAACCGAAAGTGGAGACGGAAGATACCTTTGCCAAACAGCAGCTCGGTACATCGACTGGATCTGATCCAGAGTCCAGTCTTCTCGGCTTGTCGTGGAACAAGCCAACAGATCAGTTCAGTGTCGTGATTCCAGAGATGGAAACAACCGTAACTATAGGAGAGAACTCTTACGTAACCTGGCAAGAATCTACGACCCCTTGGGTCTTGTAGCACCCGTGTCTCAAGGGAAAGACCATCTACCGAGAGACTTGCAAGGAAAAAACAACATGGGATGCGCCGCTACCCGAATCACTGGCTACAGAATACAGTCGATGGGTGAGAGAATTGCCTAAAAGAATTGCCTAAAAGAGTTCCTGTTCCAAGAACTTTGACAACTCGGCGTAAAGCCATTAAAGAAATCGAGCTCCACACATTTGGTGATGCAAATGCCAAAGGAGTCTGTGCAACCGTCTGTGCAATTGTGAAGCAAAGTGTCAACGTTGGATTAGCCAAGATTTGCCGCAGCCAAATGGTTAAAGAAGGTACAACGACATCATTATCTTGCCAAAGAAAATATCAAATGACATTTCAACCTCAGTCGGGCCCCCTGACGGGGGGGCAGTTTGAGCGTATGGTTGGTTTAGTGAAATCTTCTTTGTATAAGTCAATTGGAAACGGCTGTCTTAGCAAGAGTGAACTTCAAGATGTGCTATTAGACATTGAAGTAACTTTGAACAACAGACCTCTTGGGTGTCAAGAAGAC
This sequence comes from Chrysogorgia sp. JL179-B06, assembly GCA_035772405.1. Lineage (NCBI taxonomy): Eukaryota > Metazoa > Cnidaria > Anthozoa > Scleralcyonacea > Chrysogorgiidae > Chrysogorgia > Chrysogorgia sp. JL179-B06. The sequence continues at coordinate 60,259 of JAYKKM010000063.1, read as the reverse complement.
GATGTCCAGATGCCAACATTGACACCGAACAGTTTGCAATTCGTTGGATCCACCCACATTCCTAACCAGGAACCCAACCATGAAGCTGATCCAGACTTACGTAAACAGGCGAAGTACTTAAATTAATGCAAAGATCACATGTGGAACAGATGGACGAAGGAATATTTACGAGCCTTACGTGAACGGTACAATTTGAAATATGATGCGAAGCCATGTATTCTAGCTGTGGGGGGTGTGGTCATCATCTCTTCTGATGAGCGCAATGGAGGAAAGTGGCCGCTGGGAATAGTACAAGAGCTATACACAGGAAGAGACGGTGTTATTCGGGCAACGAAGTTGAAGACGGTAAATGGGCATCTAGAAAGAGCAGTCCAACAACTACCCTCTTGAACTATCGTGTGATATAAATCCTTCAACTACTGACAGTGACCAACTCAACCCAGAAGCTTTGGTGTTTCGACCTACGCGTGATGCATCAGTCGCCGCCATACTACGTATCCAAGAGCAAGAAAAGAATGACGAGTAACATTGAACGGTGCATAGACAACTTAGAATAATTGTCGGAAACTTGATATTTTTGCTTATTTTGTTTATCATAACAAGACGATGGCCTGATTTTAACCTAATTAGTATAAGCCAATCAGAGGCCGTCTAAGATAACGCATGTATATTTCATCGAGAGAGCGAGAGAGAACTGATGTGGCGAAGCGAAACCGTAAACTTGTGAAATGAACTGTAATAATAATAAAAACTCTAAAACCTTTGTGAAGTGTTGGGGATTTGGGGAGGCAATTTCCCCGCATCTTCGTCTATTTCGTTGAATTCGTTCACACGGCATTCGTGAGCCGTTGACATCACAAAACATAAACGTAATATTTACCTCATTTCCATTCTCATCAGAGGATAGATGCTCTTCTGATTGATGCCCACTTATGCACCCATAAAGATAATTAATTTTCTGGAAAACCACGTTTCTTTTCTCCTCGTCCTCAATTTCTCTCACTCGTGGATGCATGGTTGCTGCGACGTCATGGTAAATACCAAGACGCTTGCTCAATTTGGTGTCGATCGCCTTTCTCCCAACCGCCTTCATTTTCTTGATAGCAGCCATATCTTGGTCATTTTCATGGAACGCCAACTTCAGCATCGCTTCCCAAAAATATCATTGTCGTTCCAAACCAGCCCACCAAGCATCTGACCTTCGTCGTCCCCCACCCCGACCACTATTACGCAACGTCCCCTCCCAACCCTCTTTTCCACCAGCCACCGAAACGCGACCTTCGCCACGTTACAGACACTCAACATCGTGCCTCGAACTCTGACGATGAATATCTCTTTAACATTCACTCTTCGCCAGACGCGTCAGTCTCGCATACTATTTCCCAAGTTCGTGACGTAATAGCCCCGAAGGCCAATGTCATGGTCGCAAATGTTCCACTTAAAATGATGATAGATTCTAGCGCCAGCATTAACGTCATCGATGAAACAGCTTATCGCGCCATAACCAAATCTCCTCAAAACAAACACCTCTCTCTTCGCTCCACTTCAACTAAGATCTATAGTCTATACCTACGGCAGCACTACATCGCTACCTGTCCTCGGAATATTTACCACTTACGTGGAATCCAAAACCCGAATCACCCCCGCCACCATCTGCGTCATTCAAGGAACACATGGCTGCCTTTTGAGCTACACAACCGCGACAGAATTACAACTCATCTCAATCATCGCCCGCACCACTGTGCCACGCGGCTCGCTAAACCCCATTACACCTTCTTCGGCTGTTCCCACTCACTTTAGCACTGCGTATTCTGATCGTTTTCAAGGTATTGGCAAGATGAACGATTTTCAAGTACACCTGCATATTGATCCTTCCGAACCTCTCGTCACACAACCACATCGACGTATTCCATTTCACCTTCGCAAAAAGCTCGAGGTAGAACTTGGCAATCTTGAAAGCCAAGGCATTATCGAACAGGTCGAAGGCCCCACGCCATGCATGGATGTCTCCTTTAGTCGACACACCGAAACCAAAGAAACCGGATGAGATTCGCATCTGCGTCGATATGCGCCAACCCAATCGTGCCATTCTTCGAGAACGTCACATTACACCGACCATTGATGACCTCATTCACGATTTAAATGGTGCCACCGTTTTTTTCTAAACTGGATTTGAACTCTGATTACCACCAACTATAATTAGCTCCTGAGAGCCGATATATCACGACCTTCTCTACACACAAAGTGCTGCGACGATACACACGTTTAAATTTTGGCACATCGTCATCTTCCAAAACGCAATCCAGCAAGTCCTCAGTGGCATCGATGATGTGTGCAACGTCAGCGATGACATTATTATTTTTGGTCGTGACCAAGCGGCACACGACAAAGCTTTTCATGCCGTTTTTGAACGCTTGCGCTCCAAAAACCTTACCCTGAATCCCACGAAATGCGAGTACAACAAATCAACGCTCGAGTTTTTTGGTTGTCTTTTCAGGGAATGACGTCTCCCCAGATCCTAAGAAAGTCACTGCCATCCGAAATACCAGTCCTCCCACCACTGCCCACGAAGTACGCAGTTTTCTTTGCATGACAAACTACTGTGCCCGTTTCATTCCTAATTATTCCACCATTACCGAACCACTACGCGCGCTCACCAAAACCGGTCAACCGTGGGAATGGACATCCCGACATCAGCAAGCCATTGATCAGCTCAAACAGCTTCTGACAAGTGACACCGTTATTGCGTATTTTGACCCTCACAAAGAAGCCACCATCATTGTCGACGCAAGCCCTGTTGGCCTTGCTGCCATTCTTTGCCAATCCAAACGTGTTGTCGCATAAGCCAGTCGTTCTCTTACCACAGCAACTGAACGCGAAGCACTTGGTGTTCTTTTTGCCTGTCAGCATTTCCATCTCTATATCTATGGAACAAAATTTTCCATAACGGATTTTTTCTAATCCTAACGCTCGCCCAAATGCTCGATTAGAACGATGGGCTCGCTCGTAAAACATTCCACTCGAGCCGACCTCACATTGCAAACCGTCATCGACGCCCGTCATAACAATTCGTGGCAAGCCATTCTCGCAACACCAAGTCCTCTCGTTAATTGTCAGGACCTCAACGCTTTTTACAAAATCCACGACGAACTGACTGTCTCTAATGATCACGATCTTGTCTTTCGTGCACATCGCCTAATCCTCCCACAAGCCCTCCGCCAACGCGCTCTAAACATCGCCCATGAAGATCATCAGGGTTTAACCAAAACAAAACAGCTCCCAAAAAGATTTGGTTTCCCGGAATCGACAGCATGATAAAAACTCTCCTCGACAATTGTCTCACCTGTCAAGCCAATGTGATCCAACAGCCTCTCGAACCACTATGTATATGACCGAACTTCCGACCGCCCCCTGGCAAAAACTTTCCACTGATTTATGTGGTCCTCTCCCATCTGGTGATATGCTCTTCGTGGCAATAGATGAATACTCATGCTATCCAGAAATTGAAATTCTACGATCAACGTCCGCCAATGCTGTCATACCGAAGCTTGGTCGCATTCTATCCACACATGGCATCCCTGAAGAAATCAAATCTGACAATGGCCCTCCATTTCAAAGTCACGTTTTTGCTCAGTTTGCGCAGCATCTGGGTTTCCGACACCGCAAGATCACCCCCGAATGACCCAAAGCCAATGCAGAATCCGAATGGTTCATGCGAACTCTTCAAAAAACTCTGCGAGCTGCACACCTTGAAAATAAAAATTGGAAACAGGAATTGTTTCTCTTCCTTCGCAACTACTGTGCTACACCTCATTCCACCACTGGAGTTTCCCGCGCCGAGCTCCTGTTTGGACGAAAGATTACCACCAAGTTACCCGAACTTGTCTTCCCACCTGCACCCTCGAGAGAACTGCTCGCAAACAATGATAAAAGGGCAAAAGAGAAAATGAAGATCCATGCTAATACAGCGTCAAAGGCAAAGGAGACACACGCTTCAGGTTGACGACATTGTTCTGGTTCGTCAACGACGCCTAAACAAATTATCTTCTCCGTACTGCAAAGATCCATATACCATCATCCAGATCAAAGTAGTATGATCACAGCAAGGAACGCAGCTGGTCATGTGACCACACGTAACAGATCCCAGACAATCCAGAATCCTGAATCGGAGGATGATTTTCTTGATGGTGAAGAGACGAAACATCCAATCACAGAACATCCAGCTGAAAGACGATACCCTACTCGGGAAAACAGGCGACCCCCAGAACGTTTAAACACTGAATATGAACATTAATCTACTTCTGTTTATTTACTCTTATTATGTGTTCTTTTTGTAATCATTTAGTGACCGACGAACTCCAATCTTAAAACAAGGGAGGGATGTAATGGTGTGATATCATATCTCCATATGACGTCACTCACATTTGTATATAGTTTGATATAACGTGTTTATTATGACATAATAAGGCAACCATTAAAGAAGCAAGTAGCAACGCTACAACCTCTGTGTCGCAATATCAGAACATTACACTCGTTAACAAGGGAACGCTGTTTGTGATGCCTTATCTCCCTCTACGACTGTCACTGTTCTTGTGAAGCCAAGATTCTTTCAAATTTAATTGCTGTTTCCGTTGCCTCTTTCCTTATCAGCATTTGCAGTAGGACCAAAGTTGATTTCCTCACCTTCGATCTAACTTCATGTCGCATCACTTGTCTAAATGCTGGTCTGTGTTTTTCTGTTATACTTTCATTGGTATTCAGTGGTCGCCTGATTCTCTAACTCCAGTGGCAGAGTTACGCGGTAGCCTTACAATTGGACCCAGGTCTTATGGGGGTCAGTGCCACTGAAGTAATCTCCATGTTAACTCATGGATAAGTCGACAACTAAGTGAATATGAGCTGTCAATACGTTCATAAATAATCACTGATTATCTTGAAAACGTTGAACAATATTGAGCTTTTGAACTCCTGAACATTTTTGTCCCATATTGTTTTCCATGTACTCAATAAACTCAGTCTAACAGGCTTATGTTCACCTATATGTCAAGTTAATTGCTTACTTTATATCTTTCAACTAGTAGCAGTTATATCTATCAACTAATCGCAGTAATTGGCGATTGCTGTTGCGGTTTTACAAGCCTTGTAATGAATATAGGATCTATTGTAATGTACATTTCTTACTATTCATAGACACATAATCCAGTTAAAAAAAACTAACCAATGGCTTGTCAACGACTCGTTTTGACAGTGTGCGTCTTTTTCCTCGAAATAAGTGGATATGAAATATGGCCTATTTTCATGTAGCCCAACACTACCATGTACTTCTAATTGCATGTACTCAAACCGGTAACCGTTTGATAGAATTTTGTAAAATCTTGATTAGCACACTAAATCATTTTCATTAACGCATGCAAGCTGCAATTTCGATTCTCATGACAACGTACCGTAAAGTTCCGAAAGTAACCAGGTCGTTAGTTTCGGAATTTTCTGCTTGAAGTATCTTTACTTTGAGGATTGTTGGTCCCAGAAGAGCTTTAAGAAGGTTCATGATTTAGTGGTGACATTTTTAACATGGCATTAAGCAAGGTAGTCTATATTCACGTGGACAGTTATTTGCAAAAGGGCGGAAAATGTTTTCGAATTTTCTATTTTTTCTTGCTGTTTTTAGTTGAATCTGAATCAAATAAAGGGCGTCCTTGCCTGCTACCATCCCTGAATTTGTTTCTTTCATCACGATCCACGTTTACAAGCTGCCCCCATCTTTGTATAATCATCTGTGTTTGTCGTTTCTATATGTTTACTGCAATATACTTTATACTTTATGCTTGCTTCAAAATTACTTTCTTAACGTGTTATATTAAACGATCTTATCTTTTTTCTTTCTAGTACTGTGAAAGACGATTCAACTGACAGCAAGATGCCTAAACCAATCGAAAGTGCGTTTCTGTTATATTTAAACAATAAATGAAGATAAATTAGCTCTGTTCTTCATATAAGATTAATAAGTTTATTTAAAATTAAAACATTGAAACATCTATACAAGTTATGATTAAGACCACGTTTACACGAGAGGAAATGTTTCCGGATTCACCACAAACCGAGTATTCGGATTCGTAGGCTGTTTACACTACAGGAGTATTCTGATTCGTAGGCTGTTTACATTACAGGAGTATTCTGATTCGTAGGCTGTTTACAGTTCGTGTGTGTAAACGGCGAAAGGAATCCGGTACCAAAACTTTTCCTCAAGTGTTAACGTAGTCTAAATGGTAGTATTCCTATTTATAAAATAACAATTATAATTAATAACAATTATAATTTATAAAATAACAATTTATAAAATAATAATTTATGAAAAGGTGTGTTCTATTTGGCTATACTAAAGCCGTGTTGCTCCATATAGCAATTAGTCACCGAAGTCGGTGGCTATAGAGTTTCTCGTGCCGTGATTGGTCGAGATGGACGGCCTACTTTCTTATAGTCACCTCGCGCGAGGTTTAATATGTGGTTCCTGAGAATTATTTGCTGAGCAATGTATAGCAATGTTAATAAACTGATTTTCCTTCGATTATTTTCGATTCTCCACTGTAAGACAATCCTGGCCAAAAGTGTTGGGACACATCGCTGTTTTTGAGGATTTACAGTTGATGTCCCAAGGGCGTATTGCATGATTGTAGTATTGAGTTTTGTTAAAAAAAAACTTTCATATGGATTTGCAGGGGGCAGTGATAGAACGAGTTAATTATTAATAATTGATAAGTGCAAAAGTGGGAAACACGCTTGTGCGAGACATGTTTGAGAGAGAGTTGGTTTATGGATAGTTGATGGATATTAAAAGTACGATTTACTCTGCTCATGTTTGGGTCTATTGACTATACTTCAGTTACTAGCCATGATTGCACTTGTCTAACAAATTGCTTTTGCAAAGTCGTATTGACAGCTCGAGTGATTTTTGCGTCAGGAGAATTTACATTCTATGATTTCAATAAATGAACCTTATTCCTACGTTCAAAATGTTATTTTATAAAAGAAATAGAAAACACTTTTTCCGTGTCCCCATACAATTATAGAAACACTCGTAAAAGTTTGGAGAACTCGAAAAGGCAGTGGAAACACTGGCCGCATTGCTATGGTCGCATGGGCTCGTGGGGCGAGTGTTTCCACTGTAACGTTAACAAGACGCCCGCTAGGCGTTAACTTGGGCCCTACTTTTAGGGACATAGCGCGCATATTGCCTGTGGAGATGGTATGCATTGGTGGCATGTTATACAGTTGGAATTAGAAAAACTTGTCTTATAGAACAAAGGGTAGTTTTTAATGCATTGATATAGGTTTCTATAATCAGGCACTGAAGGCATTGTGCAGCGCTCGTTTAGAGTGGGAAACTTTTAGAAGCAAGTTGGGCTAGAAATGAGGACGGAAAAAATCAGGCGTCTATACGCAGGCTATACCCCCGCAGAACGCCTGCACGCAGACGAAATTTAATGTAAACAACACCGCCACGGCAAATACTATTTTTTTCTAATATCTGTTCGATTGAAGGTCTTCGTGTGTCAAAATTTATATAAAAATCGTCGGCAAGGTATACGAAACATATCTGTTACGAAATTACATCGGTTTAATGGACATAAAAGCATTAAATCATCGAGTAAAACGACGAATAGATCTTGAAGCCATGTTTCCAAATCAAGACAAGTCTCGCTTTAATCGCTTACGCATTTTCTCATATATAAACATCTGATCTTCATTCGCCAGATTCAAGTGATCATTTCGATGTAGAATTGATTTAAATCGGACAAACACACCGTTTCATAATGATAAATATTACGGGGTTTCACGGGATAAATGTGAACATGACAGCATTATAAACAAGACGCCTGCTCAGGCGTTCACAGTTCACTTGGGGACTAATAGTGATGTCTGGAATTGGCAAGTAATTTTATGTAAGTGTATTTCAAATAGTGGAATTTTGCGATGTAGGGACTGTTTGCACGGGTTGTTCACGTGAAAAGCCTTTTATCTAAATCGAAATTTCATTGGTTGAAGTACTTTCGCACGGAACGCGTGATGTATTTTACGAATCTTATACGCCGAATTCATAATGGCGGCGAGTCTAAATATTGTTTTATATGCATGCAAAATTAGCCTTTCTGGCCTCGTTACAAAGCAAAGATTCTTTGGAATTACAGACACACGAACGAGGTCAGAAAGGCTAATTGAAATGCATATAAAAGAATATTTAGACTCGCCGTTATTATGAATTCGGCGTATTATTCTTTTTGATAACCAGCAAGCTTTTTGACTGCATTTTACGTGCGAAGAAACATCTTTATGTTGAGATATTTAGTAATATATATATATATATATATATATATACACACACAATTAATTAAATACAAAAGAAATGAAGCGCGCGAGCAAGTGGCTGACTGAGTGTTGGAGGAACTTTTTGAAATTTTGCCAAGCGCAGAGTCTTGGATTTATTAACATCAACAATAACTTGTACTGCTAATCCAGAACATTTTGCAGTCTCATTTACAGGTAAAATATCAAGTGAAACAGGGTTATACCATGGCAACATGTTTCCTGATTTATTGGGCAAAATATGTGAATGTACTGCAACTGCATAGTCATATATAAAATACATATTCGATAGATATGAAACAATAAATTGTTGAATAGCATCGACTTTATTTTCTATGACATCGCAATAAACAATACAGGCAATAAATGTTATCAAAAATATTACAGTTACCTTTATAATATGTCGAGTCTGTTCGGCCAAATATATCACATCAAATTTTACTTCATCAATGTTATTCGTTCTTCGATTTACATAATTTGAGCAACATTTTTCAGCACAATTCAACAACACATTTAAAGATAAGTTTGATCGATTCAATAAAACATGTGAACATAGATTTGATCGAGTACACATCAGCGTACGGTTATCGAGATCGCGGAACAACCTGTTTCGAAATCGCTCATCTTTTGCTTTTAGTGTAGGTCTACCGCGATCGGTGTCTGCGATTGTAAGTAGTATGAGCGTGTTTATGAATAAGATACTTGCCAGCCACATTCCTTATCAATCTTTAATATCACAAACTTGCTACTAAGAGTCTTTAAAATTGATCAATGGCGACCAAAGAAGCGTGTTATATTATATATATGAACACACGCGTTTATGGTCAGCGCTCATTTTTGAAATTTAGACGCATTCTGTTGACCGGTTAAATAAAGAATCGCGACCCATTTTAAAACTTGGTACTACCCCACAGGGGGTAGCCCAAGTAATTAGTTATACTTTTGCTATTCTGGAGCTGTCTCGATGGTTCTGATGCATGAAAATAAAAATCAGTACGGTTATTATTTTATTGTAAACACACCATTAAATGTAGACTAGTCGTTGGTTACAAGTTGAAGGGATTTATTTATTCACAGTGCAACCGTGTAACTGCGTCATTTTATTTTATTACTTCAGGTACGAGTTTCGAAGACAAAGCTGTAGAAATGGTGAGAATTTAGTGTCAAGGACTCTAGGTGAACACGACGTTGGATCGATGATGTCACTTAAACAATAGGGAGGTTACAAATTAAATAGGCAACGTCGACCGAAATACTTTAAACATTAGTGCTGATGACATCAGTACTGTCGATGTTCTAACGGTCACTACCCCGACTTGCTAAATTACGGATGTTTCTCGCAGCATGGATATATGACAAAGCAAAAAGTTAGGTCTGGACATACTAGTTTACTTTTCTTGACTGGTAAAATGGCAAGCAGCATCGTATCAATATAACAAACATAAGCATGTTTGATTGCGGGCGAATGCGGTCGCTCCCGTTAATTTTTGACGTCATTGAGTGACAAAAACACTTTCAAAAGAAATCTTTCACAATAGCGTGAATAGAAATCTTGCGCAATAGACGAAGACCACGTTATTGTTATGCTATTGTGAAGGGTTTCTTTGTGTAGTACTTCTATCACTCAATGACGTCAAAATTTAATGGGAGCGACCGCATTTGCCCACAATCAGAACAAAAATGGTGGCCTTCAATTTACAAAAATACGATAAACAAAGCCAAATTTCTCTAAAACTAAAACGATTAGAAGAAAACTAATACCCATTCTCATGTAAGGCGACAAAGATGTTTCATTTAAGCAACACTTTGGGGGTGGAGTGTCCCTTTAGATACGCGTCTCTATCAATATCCACGTTACTGTTGAACAATATGGTGAAACATGGCTAATCGAGATTCCTATTGCTCTCAAGAGATGGCCACGTTTTCTAGAATAATTGTTAAAACAATTTCTAGCATGCAGATCCTATCTAATTGGCACTTTTCTTTCTCATGATATGGATACCATACTGAATTGACATATTTTAAATTAGATCTAACCAAGCTACAATAAAGCATTTATTTACATTCTACAGAAATGTTCTTAAAATTCCTTCTAATAACACGAAATGTCTGTTTGGCACATTTTATACATTTTGCTTGTCAAGCAAACGGGAAATATTTAAGAAATGAAAAATGTGTCGTGTGCGGTTATTCAGTAACGGAACGATGGAAGTTAAAAAAACCACGAGAGACGCGTGTAAAACACGAGGCGATAGGCTAGTATTTTTTTGCTTTAACTTCCCGAGCTTTGTATTTAAAATAGTATCTATAAAAATAAATCAAAAATATAAAATAATAAATATAAAAAATAATAATATAAAAATAAATTATAAAAAATATCTTTTAAATTGTAAATAAAACCAAGAAAACCGCGGCTTAACTGCCTCAGGGAGAGGTTGTTACACTCTAGTGACGCGAGGATTTCGTAAACAATTCGTCGGCTTCTTATCGATGAAAATGTTCTCAAAATTACAGGTAAAACATTCTATTGTGTTGGTAAGTTGATTATACTTATATTGTAACCTCCCTATTGTTTAAGCGACATCGTCGATCTAACGTCGTGTTCACCTTTGTACGAAAGCCTCTGCATGGGGGTTTGCAGTATTCATCAAAAGTCTAGCGATAAACATACAGCTAAATCAATTAAGGTTGTCCTCTGACAAAGCTAAAAGGTAAAAGCCAAGCGCGAAAAGTATGATGGGAATTACTGTATGTAAATAGCTAAGCAAACAGTATACCATATTTTTATACTCCCAAAATCAGGCAAACAAACCCCGAAGTTGACTCTCTAGGGATTATTAATGAGAAATATGAATACATTGATGTCACATATTATCATTATGTTCACTACGCTATTGCAAACAAGAACATGGAAAATGTTTGATTATATACCTTTGGGAATCACTCCTTATTACTAAGGCCCTGATGACACGGAAGTGAGCTAGTGCGCGAAAGTCTAATATTTCAAAATGATGCCTTCGGGAAGAATATATCGTGCTTTCCATCATTTTAGCCTGTTTCTAACACTTTGTTTCCAATGGCTACAATTTTTCGGCCCAAAGAAGTGCAGGTTTGCGAGGTGCTTTTGACTCATAATTCGACGTACTTCTTCGTATTGTCGAGGTTCGTCAGCGTTGAAGTCGAAGTTGTTGAACTCTATTATGCTTTTAAATCCACTGAGAGAATCCAACAAGTCTTGTACCATTTCGTTTGTCCATTTAAACTTGCTGACTTCACCAGATTTGCCTTTGGATGCCATATTATTTCGCTCTGTTTCGGCCTTGTAGCCGGGCTGGCCCGCTTGAATTGTTATTACATGAAAGCGAGCCAGCCCGGTTGGCGTGAAGACTCTGATTTCAGCAAAGATCATTTCAAAACAAAACTGAAGGACATCGCGTTGTGAGGTTACCGGAACTTTTCACCACCAATTTTTTTATTGACGCGAGAGGATTACCAGACTTTAAAGAATTTGAGAGGTGATAAGAGTATTTTAATTATGAAGCCTGATAAAGGGAATGGTGTTGTCTTGGTCGACAAGGCTGATTATGATGTTAGAATGACAAGTATTCTGGCCAACTCCTCAAAGTTCAAACCGTTGTCATCTGATCCACTGAAAGTCACTCTTCACCGCATCTCCGTAATTTCCTCCTGTCTCTTAAGAAGGACAATGCTATTCCTGAAGAACAACAGGGGGTGACCAAAAAAAAGTGGCCCCCCATAAAAAGTAATAAACTCGTTACTTTTCGAAGAAAGTGTTTAGAAATGTTTTGTTTTTTGTATTATTTGGGCCGATTTGTGGACTTGTGAGTTCAGAATGTTATTCTATAAGCAATAGACTGGTAGATAAATTGAATTTGGAGGGTTTTAACAAAAAATCAATATGGCAGTTTAAAATCAAATTTTCACCAAAGAGTTCGAGTACTTTTTACAACAAATGGTTTATTAGGCGGAAAATGTTGAGTAAAGTAAAATGGCTGAAATAATCAGTAAATTCCATATCATGTAAAAATTTCATCATATATAGGCAGAGTTTAAATACTGAATAATGTAGTCTTCTTTCAGTGCATATGAGTTATGGCTACATAAATAGATAGTGCACCCCAAAAGCCAAATATACAAAGCCGACACCAGCAGATATATATTAATACAATACCATAAAATTGTTTTCTTGTGTAAACAATTCCTCATTTCACTTAAGTAGTTAAATCTATAGAAGAATCTCATAGTCGGGTATAACTTTGGTTTTTAACAATTTTTTTTCAAATCTCTAGAAAGGTTAAATCACACAAGACAAGCTACAAAGATTATATTTTTGTCTTTCTTGATTTATTTCATATTTTTACATTTTATTTCTTGTCAATTTGTGCAGAGTTAAACACTTGCAATTATAATAATTTAATAATTTAGTGTGTTTTGGTTAAAAATGGCCATCTTGAATTCAGAGCAAAAACCCTCCAAATACAATTTATCTACCAGTTTATTGCATAGAATAACAATTATCGATAAGTCCACAAAACTTCGCAAATAATACAAAAAACAAAACATTTCTAACACTTTCTAAACACAAATGACAAAAAGTAACGAGTTTATTACTTTTTATGGGGGGCCACTTTTTTTTGGTCACCCCCTGTATATGAACTTTCAGCTCCTCCAGGCTCTAGACCAGGTATATTATACGGCTTACCTAAGGTGCACAAAACTAATCTACCGTTCAGACCTATCCTTTCTGCTATCTCCACTCATTCTTATAACCTTTCCAAATTCCTTGTCTCTATTCTAACGTCTCTCTTAACTAGCCCTTATATAATTTCTGATACTTTTTCATTCCTTGAAGATTTACGTTCTTTTGACTTCGGTACCGACAAGGTATTTATGGCTAGTTTTGACGTAAAATCGCTTTTTACCAATGTTCCGCTTGACGAAACTATTGATATTATTGTTAATAAGGCTTTCCAAAATGCAACGGTCTTTCTGTTACCCAGGTCATTTTTTATTTGGTGATTTAATTGTCATTTTTTCTGATGGTGTAGCCATGGGCTCTCCGCTTGGTCCTTTATTTGCCAATTTTTTCCTTTCTTTTCACGAACGCAGTTGGTTAGCCAACTGCCCACTTGAATTTAAACCTCTTTTCTTTCGACGCTATATTGATGATTGTTTTGTTGTTTTTCGCTCTCGAGATCATGTTCGTCGTTTTCAAGATTATCTTAACTCGCAACATGCTAATATTACGATTACTAGTGAATTAGAGACCAATTCTACACTTCCTTTTTTAGACATCATTGCATAGATCGTTCTGCTGGCTTTTCCACTTCAGTTTACCGTAAACCTATACTTTTACCGGCTTATTCACGAATTTTGACAGTTTTATTCCGCTATCTTTTAAACGTGGTCTCGTCTACTCTTCTTGATCGTATTTTAAAATCTGCTCTTCGTATCATCTTTTTCACGCTGAAGTAATCAAACTCAAAAATAAGTTAAGCAATGGTTATCCTGAAGATTTCATTGATCGCTGTGCTCGTGTTTTTCTTGATCATTTGTTTTGCCGCCCTGGGCTAAAGACCTAAATTCTCCTCAGGAAAATGTGGTCTCTTTCTCTCTTTTACCGGATCTCATGCTTTACAGATCCGGACACATCGCAAGTCTTCCCACAAACCTCTTTACGTTTTATTTTTCGATCAGGACGAAGGTTGTCTAGTTTCTTTCCCTTCAAAGATCGGATCCCTATGTTGATGAGATCGCGTGTTGTCTATTGTCTATAAATACACGGCGACATTTACATACGCGAATCTCAGAACACATGGGGGTGTCGCCTTTGACCGGAAAGAAACGAGCAATCACTTCCCTTTCGGCTGCTATCCAGTCTCATTCTCATTTTACCCATCACACTATTACTCCTGATGATTTCTCTATTATTTCTTCTCGTTCTTCTTCCAACTTTGAACTCCTCATTCGAGAGAGTTTACTGATTTCTAAATTCAAACCGTCTCTCAATGAGAACATCTCTTAAGCCTGGTTTCCATATGATCGCTACGATCGCTCAATTTTAAAACCGGCGATCGTAGCGATCGCGGCGATCGTCATGTTTCCATATAATCGCTACGATCGCTCAATTTTAAAACCGGCGATCGTGGCGATTGAAGCGATCGTTATGGACGAAGTAAACAAAGACAACTTTCTTTTACTATCGCAAGCACAGCTTTTTATTCTAGTTGCTCTTATCAGTAAGGCCTATTTCAAACGTCGAATTTATCATGTGTCGAATCTAATACACATTATAGGTTCGACAAAATTCGACGTCGGTTTCAAACATCGAATTTATCATGTGTCGAACGTATAATCGGCCTCCCGTAAAAAGAACTTGTTCGGATTGCATTTTAAAAGTACTGCCTTAATCTCGTCCCAGTTTGTTTGAACGAGCTTGCGCCTAGGAAACATCGTTTTTGGGTTCGACAGATATTTCGAATGAGAGAAGAGCTTGGAGCTTTTCACACTCTCGTCCCACAGCTTCGGGCACAGCTACATACGTCTTCAAGACAGATAATTCTTTTACAGATATTTACATAAAATATTTACATAAAATGCTTTAGTTTCGCTGATTCATCTAAATTTGCGTGATGTATACAATGAAGGAACCGTTTAATTTTACCACAGTAATGTGTTTGAGATCAGGGTCTTCCTTGGTAGCTTCTTGTATGTCACTCAGGGAGATTGCTTTAGGAGCAGCATTTTGGGCAATGTACTGGACATATTCTCCAGCTGTATTGCGGGCGTGTGGCGCTTGGTTGGCAAGTGGTAAACGAGACAAAACATCAGCAAGGTTGTCGATTCCAGGCGAATACTGAATTCGAAATTTGTAGGGTTGTAAGCGAAGTCCCCATCGTTCGATACGTGCGGCGGTTTCGATGTTGGACTGTAGATTATTACCCCAAACGACGACCATGAAGGCTTCCCGTTCTGTCTGGGAATATCGTGATTCGACTGTTGTGAGTGTGCGGCTTGCGTATAAGCCACATGTTTAGTTTTGCCACTCTGGGTTTGCGTTATAGAATGGCCCCAAGACCAACAGGACTGGCATCCACACGAAGTTGTGTTGGGGCAGAAGGATCAAAATGTGCCATGACCAGGCCACTGGTTAGTGTCTGTTGCAGGCTTTCAAAAGCATTCTGATGCAGTTTAGTCCACGTCCAGAGCAGTGATCGTTGAAAAATTTGGGATAACAAGGCCAAGAAAACTTCGGACTTCTGAAGCGTTACTTGGCTTTCTGGCATTGCGAATGCCAGCAGCAGAAATAATGTACCCAAAGAATGTCATCTCAGGGATCAGACCACGGTCTCACAGCCTGGATAAGACACCATTCAAGTTGAAGTCATGTTCTTGTTGAGTCTTCCCGAAGACGATGTCCTTGAAGGGCTTGTTGAATGACATGCTGATAAATTTCTCGCGCGAAACACCAAACATAAGACGTTTTAATCGGTAGAGGCCGGTGTGCAAATGTGGTATAAACGAATAAACGAATATTTGATGGCATGATCTTCACTTTCTTTAACGCGCTTAACTCATAGTAGGTATATCGAGATCTACGATATTAACACTGGCACCAGAGTCAATAATCATGCGAACTGACAATCCTTCGAGAGCAACAATGGTTGTAGGCAAATTCGGAAACTGACAGACTCGAAACACACATTTATCATCTGAATAAACCACTTGTTCACCCACCTGCAGGTTAGCTTGAGCTAATTGTTGATTTGAGTCGATTACGACGACTGCGACACACGGTGGAAAAATGACCGACTTTGCCACAACTCCGACATGTTTTGCAATTTGCTGGGCAACGAACATCTTTCGCACGATATATAGTGAGTGAAGCGACAGAAGATGAGAATAATGTCGTCGAAGATGTGGCCGGCGCCGACAGTATGTTGCAGACATTTTATGAGCCATATGTTATACAACCGAATCAGACAGCCGGCGTCGTTTGCGCTTCGCCGGCTTCGGTATAAAAACCAGTTTCAACATCCGAAAGCTAGCTATGGCCGAACCTTCAACCTCGTCGACCGCTTGTGACTCTGTGAATGATGCGCATCGGCTCAAGATTCGCTGAAAACTGAAATCTAACTCCACGGGTTGTTTCAAAAGGCATGGTCGTTGCCATAAATATTCGGTGCGCACTAGATAGTCGCCAGAACCATGTTGAGCCCGCCAACCCCATTAATCCAGCGGTAACATGTTCGTCGTAAATATTACGAACCATTTCGCCAAACGCTCGGAAAGCGAAATTTGTGCTTCAAGTCTGCCTCTTTGTTTGTTTTGGGTTTGTTCAAAGACGGGTTTGTTTCGCGAGTGGTTTGGTTTCAAAGACGAGTTTGTTTAAGACAATCATCCGTATTCTCGAAACAAACCCGTCTTTAAACAAACCCGAAACAATCAATTAGAGGCAGATTTGGAGCCGAAGTCTATGAAATAGTGTGGAAGTTGTGTAACGTTTTGAGCGAAGGCCCTTCCTTAGAGAGTGAAAACGTAAACTGTGAAAACGTAAACTGTGAAATAATAACTGAGTGATTATTAATTTACGTTTCACTTTCTGACGAAGGTCCTTCGCTCGAAACGTTAGACTACTTACACGCTATTTCTACACTACCTATACGCAGCACAACACGTTTTTAATATCACTTATTTAAAAGCATCTATGAGTAGGAAGTGACTTTACGAATGTTCTATGGCAAATGCAGAAATGCTTAAGCAATTCGCAAAAATAGTTTCAGTCGGCAAATATATTTGTCAGTCCACAAATATATTTTGAAACCTCGCAGCATACGTTGTTGCGATTGATATTTCGAAATCCCGAATAACGTCGTTTGCCTTTTGGAAAGTATCTACATATCCGTTTTAACTCTATCGATGATAAAAAATCAAATTTACTGGTCTAGGATTGAGAGTTTGTCATGTATTCTTCTGCATGAACGCTCTTCTCCACGTGAGCGTATAAAGATACTAAATATTTACATATTTTGAAATAATGTGAGGTAGATTTTACGAGCTTTTTGCGACTGTTTTACGACGAACATGTCACCGCTGGGTTAATGGTGTTGGCGGGCTCAACATGGTTCTGGCGACTATTATCTAGTGCGCTCCCTTTTCGATATCCGCTTCTCCTCTTCTTTTCTATGGATTGTTGGAACCACAGCAATTCCTAGTTCATCTTCTGTCCAGGCAAGGCCTTATAAAATCGAAAATCATCTGACGCAAAATTGTGTGGAACAAATACGCGACTCCTTTGTGGCCGTGGGTTCCCACTTTGCTCTCTTAGATTTCACGAAATCATCCCATTGTTTTCTTCGTTTCTTCGCCTTAGGTGTTTCGTCGTTAGCAAAAGGGATTTTATGAAGTGTTACCAACTTTTCAGCGCTAGGTTATGCATTGGAATAACTATGTTTACTATGTTTCAACGTGGTTCTGAAATCTGCGTGACTATACATAGACGTCACAACACTACTAATACTCAAAATTCGTATTTTTTGGCATGTTTGGCAAGCGCTAACAAAATGAGTTTTTCTTCAAACAATATGTAATATATATCATTCGAATCCTGGTGACGTGACAAATTTAATTAGAATGAAACGAATTTGGGTTTATATGCACTTTAAAGCCCACTGTATACAAGAAGTTGTGTATCGCTTCGCTACTTTGGGAAGTGCGCTCGAGAGGCCTTTCGATTCCCGGTTGGGGCAGTCACTTTTTCCATATATGTATTTGACAATACATATTATTATTATAATATATTAAGCCCTATTTATTTTATTTCATCTCGTCTTACTCTGATGAAGGGCTCCGCTCGAAACGTCAGTATTTCGTTACTAAAACTCTTGGCAGTTCACCACTTTTTCGCTTTGTTATATATCGAAAACACTGCCTATGCAGCACTCTACTTTTCTATGTAGAAACTTAATGAATAGCTATTTTTTTGTATCAACGTAATTAAAACAGCAACAATTCAGAAAAGTGAACAATTGATAGAAACCCCAAATGACTGCGCGGTTGTGGAACTCAAATATTTCATTTTTTGACGAGTTTAAGCCGTTATATAAACGTCGAGAAGAAAACTGTCTGCCTATAGCATCTCACTAACTTTTCATAACTAGTCTTTTAAAAATTAAAACACATAAAAACTGGCGATTTGGATGGAGTTCATCGCTGCCCCCAATCTCGTACCCAGAGCCTGCGTTCCTTTTGGCCAGCGCCAAGAAACGGAACTTCGCCGGCGAAGGCTCGGAGAACGAGATTGCCAAAATTTCGTTACCAGAGCCCTCGCAACCTCGCCCCAGGCCGCCTAACTTCCGAAACGCTAAATAAAGCAAGTTTATACTTTCGATTTCGAAGATGAATAACATTAATTTGTTCCACGAAGCCGTAGATAAAGCTTTGCACGTTCTTGGGAGAGAGACTAGAGACTTTAACATCCACGTTGCGGTAACCTCGACGACGCAGCCTTCAAAACAAATAATTCTTCATACGAAACAACGAGAATGAATAATTTGTAGTCCCAAGAGTATTCTCAACACCGTCCTCGTTCTGTTTACAACGCAACTCTGAACATTTTCAAGTCTTCAAGACGATGTGAACTCGCAGTTGAGAGCTGTTCCTTAATATTTACTTCAACTCAAACACTACAATCGTTTCAGCAGAACTGGAGCATTTTGAAGATCATCAAAAACAAGTTTCAAACATCAAACACGGTGGTTCACCATTATTGGCTTCTTTCAAATGCTTAAATTCACTGTTCAAATGCTCAAATGCTTGTTAATGTTTTGAAGGCCGCAACTTTTACCAGTTATGTTTTATTTCATGTCTTCCCTCGACAATTCCATCCCCAATAAAGATCATCCATCCACGATCATCGTCGTTTCACCTCTGAATGTTCGGGTGAAGTTTCGTATAAATCCCGAAATGACGTCACATAGACTATCGGTAGTAAAATTCGAAATTAAAATCAGCTATTATTTCTAAAAGAAAACATTATCGTAAGAGTTAGGGTCAGTATTAGGTTCAGTATTAGGTTCAGGGTTAGGGTTAGGATTAAGGTTAGGTTTGGGGTTAAGACTATGTTTTGAATTCGGGATACTTATATGAAACGTCAGCGGAATGTCTCATACGAGATCAGGTGTCCAAAGCTCGCGAGAAATTGCGCGAGCAATAGCTCCTAAAGAAACTGGGTGTGAGAGCTCAGCATCAACCAATGAAATGACGAGTTTCATTGGAGGGCATAAGGAACGCAGGCTCTGGTTTTGGGCTCGTATTTTGAGTTTGCCTAAGTAACCAGGCGTTATCCAAAATGGCAGCCAATATTGGGGTTAGAGTTAGAAAACTCGTTAGGTGGCGGGTTAGGGTTAGAAAACTCGTTAGGCGGGGGGTTAGGGTTAGGATCTTTATTGTTTTGGGGTTAGTGGTTATTTACGTGGATAAGTGACAAAATTCGGACTATTATATAGCTCCCATTTTAGCTAATACTGGCGGCCATTTGGAATAAGGCCTGGTTACACAGGAAATTTCAAAAAATGAGCCCAACATATTATTCTGCCTGCCCCATGGTTGGCTTCAAGACCCAGTCTCCAGTTATCTTTATGTCTATATATAGTTCAATGGGGTGAGCAGATGCGCGAAAGTGTGAGAGTTCATTTTATGTCCAAAACATGGGTTTATTTTAACTCCGAAAGTGGAGTAATATTTAACTCTGCAAATAGCATTATTTTCAACCCTTGGAGTTAAAATAAAACTGCTTGAAAATAACAAAATAACAGTGTGCATGTTCAAGTTGTACTAGTACTTTTAGCGTCCCTCCTTCCAAATATTTTTTCAGATTTTGCCAGGTTACATAAAGATTAATCTACTTTCCCAACAAGTTGTACAAGCCATGCGCCGCGGAGCACTTTTTAGAGTGGTTGGGAGGGGGGAGGGGGGGAGGGGGTGGGGCAATATCAAGTGGCGATTGTGGGTGCAGAAAAATATGTTGAATTTCGTACCATTTCAATTTTATTTTACAACCCAATTTAAGAAAATTAATATCAGGAAAAAGTGGGGGTGGGGCAAGTGCCCGGCTCCGCGGCCCCTGCGAGCAAAATGTCGTGTAACATGGGTCGTACAACTTGTGTCGCAACATTTCAATTAATCAGAAATTAGTCGAATCTCATGCACTCAAGCTCTATCTAATTATCTGCCTCTTCAGTCACTTTCTGCTACGTCTATTTTTGGAAAATTCTTAAATAAAAACATTCGCGACAGTTTAGTACACGGCGCCCTCATATAAAATTTACCTGCATCAGCGGGTACTTTCTCTTGCTTTCGCACTCGTTATTCTTGTTCTTTTCTCAATTTCACAAATTTAATTTGCCAAAATTTTATTTTGGCTATAATTACATATAAATAGTGATTATACAATCATGTTTTAATTTGATTTGATGCAACGATATAAGCTTTGAAAAACTTGTCAAAATTGTCACCCGCCATTAATTTCCGCCATCTTTGACCTTGGTCTATTGCATTGGCTTGTCACGTCATAGTCTTAAACCCACATCGCAAAGCAAGCAACAACGAAACTATTTTGCAGCTGCTATTGATGGAATTGTTTAATATTGGTTTAATAATTTCATGTTAGTGAAGCGATTTCTGTTATTTACTTCACAGACGTCCTAGACCCAGTCTCGATCTACACTCGTCTATTGTAATGACGTTCATGAAATTGCGGATTTCGTTCTTGAAAAACAGTTTTACTTTTTTAAATATCAACAAGAAACTCCATGCAGTAGGCTTTCGATACCTACGCTTGACGCTCATGCAAAAAGTAGTACGTTTAATGAACAAAAAAAACATTTGGGGAGATCGTGCTGCATAGAAAGTTGCTATCATGTAACATCTGGGTAACCATGCAAGCATGAAAAATGGCCGTTAAAACTGAATAATAATAATAATAATAAATACAAGCAAGATATTTTGTGCGGCATAATTTTCGTCATTTTTGACATAATACAAAAATTTTGAGTTTCATCTTGGAGCTACTTCCCACAAAAAACATGCATGGATTTGTTCATAAAGTAAATATAAACGTCAATTTTATTGTCTTTATATCAGTGATATAAACTATTTATATCCTATTTATATCGGTGATTTACTGACTCGCTATAACCCTATCTAATTTTCTTCCCTGTTCTGTTTGAGTTGTTCACCTTGAAATTCTATAAAAAATTGAGAATTGCAAACATTTTTCAAGTTTGCTTGTTATACAAACGCATAGAACAATATGTATATGCGCTATATGAAGATTACATATTATTGTCGTTCTCCATGTTGGATTGCTTTTTATGTCAACATTTTTTGTCACACAAATTGAAGTTTGTATTTTTGCGACGCAAGTTGCTCAAAAAAGCTACGTGTGTTATACTCTCCAACGTCGCCTCAATTTCCTTGCTCGGTCAAGATGTCGTTTCACGTTACGGTCATGACTAAAGGTATGACGGAATGTAGGTTTCAAAATGGCCGCCATCCTGACTAAGAATTGTAATTAAGCACAGAAAAGCTCTTAAAATACTAACCCTAATACTAACCTTAACATAATCCTTAATATTGACCGCCATCTTGAAACCTTGTTCTCGTCCATACCCTTTAGCCATTACTGTGACGTTACCGTCGTCATTTTGTAACCTCGCAAATACAAGAAAATGAATACATTTATAGTCCCATGATTACATAAAACGTACTCAGATAATTTTCCTGAATACGTCGACCTGCGAAACGCTGTTACATAAAACCATGCAATTTTGAGCCAATTTTTGTTTATTTGAATTGAACTAAAAAGGAATTTATGTTGCAGATAGCTGTGCTTGTTGACAAATATTTAATACTTTACTTCAACTGTTGCGCTCAAGAATAAAATAAATGTCATGTGTGCTGTAATCATGTAGACACTAAAACGTTAACTCATAAATTGTTATAATCTTTTAGAGTTCAGACAAGCTTTCGCAATGTGAAACACATCTTCAAGATCTCAGCTTACACTCATCTAAAGGCTCGGAAGACGAAAGTGAAATGTCAAAACATGCCCGGAGTAAGTGTTTTTATTTATTTATATTCAAGTAAACGTTAAAAATAACGCTAAATAACGGTTCATTTCATGCATTAGAATTGTCTTTATTTGCTAAAACAATTATTCATACCATAGGCAGCACAATAAATAATTATTTTAATGAAACAAATTGTTCACGCATCTTATTTGTTTACATCCAACACCAGATTCGTCATCATTAGTTCGGAGTATTTTTTCATTCCCATTCTCTACATCGACCGGGAGAGTTGAAAGCTGTAGCTTAAGACACACTTAAGCCTGGTTCACGAGCGATATAAGTATAAGCAACGAAAACGAAGCATGTGACTTTTGCGTTGGGACTTACGAAGACAAAACAACGTGAATTTTACTTTGTTTCCTCTTTTGTTTTGCTCTTGCCTTATGCTTCTTATGCTTGGCTTATGCCTCTTATAATTACAGTATGTCCATCTTTATATCGCAGGCTTGACTTCATCCCTTTCTTTTGGCTTTTGTCTTGTCCTTATGATTATGATTATACTCTCGTGTCAACCGGTTTTAAAGCCAGTTTTCCACTAGTCGAATTTGTTCGCGCGAACTGACATTTCTATTGTGAAAATTGAATAGATCGGTAATTAGTTCTAGCCGAGCGCTCATAATAAGACAATATGTATAGGTTAGACAATGGTTACGTGTGCTCTATGGGATATAGAGTACCGATAATTAGATAGAAGGCGGTCTTCTATCTAATTCGAGGGACTCTACAGTATATCCCATGCGACACAAGTGACCATTGTCTAACCGACTTAGAATATGGTCACACCCACGAAGAATTTCTTTTGTTCGTGTGCTCTATATCTTCATTAGTATGTAAATACTAATATATTCTATATATAATGCTAATATTCTCTGTATCTCCCTTAGTAATGCTCTGTAAACTCGTAATAGCAACGACAACACGTAGATAATATAAACTGTTATTCACCAGAAGGCCATTCTACAACAAGCCCGAAACCCGCCCTAGGCGCCTCTCAGAAGGGAGTGAGCTGATGCCAGGCAACTGTCACACTCTTCCCTAAGGAGGTTAACAGTTAACTATAATTAACATTAACACAACACCAGGTTGTCTCGAGCATTTTGTCAGCACGCAATTGGCTTGGAAATATACTGGATAATGTTCCGACCGGTAAAAGCTGTTCAATTCCATCCATATCGTACCGGCGGATTGTGTAGTCTCGGCGATATGTGGGGGTGTCACGCTGTGACACCAATTCTTCTTCTTCTTTCCTCTCGACCGTGCGGGTGTCTGAAGAAGTTCTGTCAATCCGCCTTCTCTTGTGTTCTTTCCGTCGTTTCATTTGATTGTGCGGTAGGTTGATCGTTTGTTTGGGAAGCTTCAGCGGTGTGACGCAGTTGTTCTGGGCGTTTAACGATCACCCGAAGTTGGTCGCGATGTCTAAGAGTCTCTTACGGAAAGTCTCTGTATGTTTAATATGGTAAGTATTACCTTGAAGACACTTCACAACTACGTGTGGTCCTTGCCAACGGCTCTGTAATTTAGGCGGGTATCCTGGTTTAGGTGGCACATACATCATTACTGTGTCTCCGACGTGAAGATCAGTGCAGTTATCTGAACTGTTAGCATCTCGACCTTGTTTCGCTTGCAAGTCTCGAATGAGGGATCCTAAATGTGCTTCTTTGAAGCGGGAAGTGAGGGTCGACGCCCACTGACTGGGCTCTTGTTGACGTTTTGTGAGGGGAGGTGCGACGACCAACCTTGGCGTACGAGGAAGACAGCCATGTGACAGGAAAAAGGTGAATATCCAGTAGATTCGTGGTCTTGATTCATGTAGTTAAACTGGAGATAGGGAATTTCCAAATCCCAATCGTCTCCACACTCATTTGTCGATTTCCTCAGCATATCTCCAATGGTGCGATTGAGTCTTTCAACAGTTCCATTAGCTTGGGGTGAAGTGCAGAAATTCGCTTTTTGTCAATGGATTGGCCAAGCTCATGGGCAATGGTGGTTAAGGTTAGGTTATCAAACTCGCAACCACGATCCGTAAGGAACGACTCTGGAATCCCTCGTCGACAGAAAACGTCGCGTATAATGACTTTGGCCACGGTTTTCGCGGACTTGTCTGGCATTAGTAGTCATGATCTCGGCAGCCCGAGTGAGTAGATCGATGACAACCAACACGTAACGATTTCCTTGTTTGGTGGGTTTCGTGCCAATTAAGTGGGCCTTTGATGTCCATCGCGATTTCTTGCCAAGGTTCCTGCGGTTGTGATGAGAGAGTGAGGTGCTTTCGGTGAGGTGTTGAATGACTATTGGCACACTTAACACATGACTGGCAATATTGCTTGACATCTTTGACCATGGTTAACCAGAAGTATTCGCGGCGAATTAAACTGGTTGTTTTCTCAAGACCAGCTTCATCATGTTTCACACGCAATACACTTGAGATAAGAGCTTCAGGTACCACCAGCTGGTTTACCGCGCGCTTACCAATTCGGTAACAAATATACAACAGTCCGTCTTACTTGCTAACCATAAGTAATTCCCGTTTACTTGACCAGCGGCGAAGGATTGTGTTGGTTAAGGGTATCTTCTTTCCACCCTTTTTCCATGCTTTGATGATGACAGCTAACACTGGATCTGATTGTTGAAACCTCTGAAATTCAGTGAGGATGAACTGTCCATCGCGCAACGAGTGGACCCCAGGTATACAGGACAGCGCATCCGCATATGGGTTGGTGACACCAACTCTGTGTTGTACGACAAAGTCAAATTCTTCAGCTTCTTCGATCCAACGAGCGTTATGCTCGTTGGATCGAAGAAGCTGAAGAATTTGACTTTGTCGTACAACATTATCGTTATGGTCGTTATGACCGCGGGGATCACGGGTATTTCGCAGCCACTGAAGTCCCTTGTGGTCTGTGTGCCAAATGAAGCGGCGCCCTAAAAGGTATGGGCGGAATTTTCGCAGCTCGAAAATGAGCAAATGCTTCTTTGTCGCGTGTGTGCCAGTTCAACTCGTTGTTTGTCAGCGCCTTGGATGCGAATAAAACCGGTTGATCACGACCGAACTCGTCGCGTTGCGATAATATGTACCCAATTTCCGTATCTGAAGCGTCCTGTACTCACTTCAAACGGAGTTTGACATGTCTGGGAATCGAAGAAGAACATCATCTGAAGTTAATGCAGACTTTAAAGTCATTGAAGGCAGCTTCCCTTGTTAAGGACCAGATGAACTTGGATTTCCCAGTTAATTGGTTAAGGATCTCGCACGCTGTTGGAGATTAGGGATGAACTCACTGTAGTAATTGCACAGTCCGAAAAAAAGCTCGCAGTTCTTTCGTGTTCGTAGGGCGTGGCCACTGACGAATTACCTTCAGTTTGGTGGGGTCTGGCTCGATTCCTTTCGTTGAGATTTGGTGACCCAGGAAACAAAGCTTTTTGTGGCATAGTTGAGACCTTGCTTGATTTGACGGTCAAACCCGCTTCGCGTATTCGTTGTAGAACTCGCGGCAGTGCTCCTGAAAATCCTTGCCACTAATAATGATATTATCTAAGACGGCGATACCATTCCACTACAGCCCTTTCATAATGTCTGCCATAAGACGGGCAAACACGGCAGGGGCATTCTTCACGCCAAAGGACATCACACAAAATTGCCAATGCCCGGATTCGGTTGAGAATGCCGATTTGTGGCGGTGTTCTTTCGCGATGTGTATCTGCCAATAACCACTGTACAGGTCCAACGTTGTGAACAGGTTGGATCCATGTAAGGAATCGAGGCATTCTCGAACAGATGGCAAGGGGGGAATCTCTGTGAGAGTAGCATCGTTTAGGGCGCGAAAGTCAGCGGAAAATCGATAAGAACCATCTGCTTTCGGTTGGTGATGTGGAGGGCTCGATAGCGCCTCGGCGCTCCGTGTCCTCGATTTGTTGAGCGACTTCTGACCGTAATCTCGCACTGGTCCAGGCTGATTTCTGCTGGTTCTCTCTGGGGCGATGACGATGTGTGGTAGAGGTTATCAGCGACATTGTTGATCTTGCACTCTTCTACTTTCACTGGTGAAAGTTCTCTAATGCGTGTGCCTGCATATAATTTAACAGTGTGTTCACTGTTGTTCAACACAGTCACAGGTATACGGTTTTGGAAGCCAGCTGCAATTACACTTGCTCCCAGCAAAACATCCAATCGAGCCATTTTTCGGTAAATGGGGAGAATAATGCATCTTGGTCATCTGGTCCATAGTCTGTCGTGCCGCCTAATACAAAGCATTGTGAGCGAGCAGGAATTGTGTGATCCGAGATGAGGGAGACAACAACAGGAGATAACGCTGACCCATGTGAACATTTTTTCTAACATATCCTTGCCCAGGGTTAGTGTCTTATGATTCCAATCAATGCCAATGGAACCAAACTTTTCCAGGTATCCATCCCCAAAATAGCTGGAACATTTAGATTTTGGGTAACAAGCAAACGAATGTTAAATTGAGAAACGTGTCCGATCTCAACATTTGTGACAATCTCTCCTATAGACAGCGCAGGGGACTGCCATTAGCCGTTGCGGGAGCACTTTTTGGTGGTGTTAGATTCCATTTTTCTATCCCAGGCAGCCTGGAGCTAACACATGTAACATCTGATCCTGTAATCCAGCAGCCATGTGCAGCGCACTTTATTAATCTTTCCAATGACATGTAAGGTAGATCTACGTTGTGACCAAGGTCGTGGTGGTAAAGATGGGGCACTTTAGTTGAATTTGACACGAGTGGAGGCCCCCAGCACTGGTTCTATTCAGTTTAAAGACGAATGATGGGTACTGTGAAGCGATGTGTGCCACACCTCCACAGTTTAAAGCAAGTAGTATTGTGTTGAGCTCTATTAGGTTGACTAGAGGAAGTTGAAGCACGGTTGCTCCTCACACAGGCTCGTCCCCTGCCTCTGAAGGAAGGACATGGTCACAGTTCCTATGTGGGATGGTGAGCCACATATAAAACATTTGCGGACTGTGGGAAAACGGGGAGGCAAGTTTTTAGAAGAAACAACATGTACATCACCTGATGAATCGGGGGTCGCTTGCGCTTGAAGAAGAGTTTTTCAGTTCTTGAAATTCTGCACGAAGTGATTCCAGTTGGCTGTCACTAGATTCGACGGTTGATACAACGCTCGGCGTGGGCCTGAGTACGAGCCAATACTTCTTCGATACGGCGAGCTTGCTTAGCTAAATTAGTGTATGTTTCCTCAGGGAAATCCATCTGTAAATTCGAAGATATAGTCTGTGGAACTCCACGAAGAAATTGACGAGTGATTGCTTTCTTTGATGGTTCGGCCAGAGCTGTTTCCGGTTCGATGGAGAACGCCTCGCGGTACAAACTCTCCAACACGGCAAAATATACGAGAAAACGATTCGCCAGAATGTCGTATTCGGGCGAGAAAAAAGCCTGTTCGGAAGACGCTGCATCGGCCCGATACTCCGTAAGGATGGCGTTCTTCAATTTCGGCCAATCTTTTCTATCCCTCCGCTGACATAGTCAACAAAAACTGAAATTCCACTTTATCATCGGGCAATCCGATTGCCGCCATTGCTTGCTGCCATTTTGTTATTGTTCCAACCGCGTGCAGCAGCGTACGTTTCCACTCGTAAGATCCATTTCGTTACATCTTCTCCGTTCTTCCATATTAATCTACACTTATCTTCTTCCATTTTACCGCTGCCACCAGTGTAACCTCGTAATAGCAACAACAACACGTAGATAATATAAACTGTTATTCACAAGACGGCCATTCTACAACAAGCCCGTAACCCACCCCAGACGCCTCTCAGAAGGGAGTGAGCTGATGCCAGGCAACTGTCACAGCTCTATATATAGAATACTAACGAGGCTTTGTTTTCCTTTGTTTCAAAAGCCTAGCTTATTACTATATGCTCTATATAGAGCATATAATAAGTATATCTAGTTACATCAATTCAGACAGTTTATGGATTATAGATCATTGAAATACTGTGCGCGGATTGGCTGAGTGAGGGTGACCATGTTCTAAAGAAATGTTTATAAGTGGAAATGTTTATATAGTGGAAAACCGCGAATTTCGTCGCGCGATGCGACTTTTTCTATTGTCTTATGAGCGCTCGACTAGAACTAATTACTCATCTATTCCATTTTCACGATAGAAATGTCGGTTCGCGCAAACAAAATTGCCTTGTGAAAACCGTCTTAAAACATCCACTAAAATCGCTTTAATAGAATAATTAGCGTTTTCTAAATCATAAAACAAGCTTTTGAGTGTCAAATAAGATAGTTAAATACTCAAATTTACATTTAATTTTTAACTGCCGTTTCCGTCGAGGTTGTTTGTCTTTTATATTAAGGTCTCTATTTAACAATCAGACAACGAGTCCGAGTTTTTCTATGAGCAGATATTTGACTATTGCTCATAGAAAACGAGGGCGAGTATAAATTTACAAGTTTCTAACCCTTTTTCATAAAAATTGTAAATATTCTTTCTAAAACATGCGACTTCTATCCCAGAGGAAGAGGTTTCTATTTAACAATTAGTCACCGAAGTCGAGGTGACTATGGTGGAATATTAGAGAGTAAAGCTAGCTATAAATTTAAAGTTCATGAAACCGCCATGTTTTTAAAGTGGCAAATAAAATTTACATATAAATACAAATAAAAATACAAATAAAATGTTTCCAAACTTAAACGGAAGGCTACTTACGTTTAAAGAGTTTTGCACCATATTTTGTAGATTCTTTATTTCTGCTATAGGAATGGCGTTTTGTTTTAGTTCATTAATTTATTCGTCCGAAATTTTGACGAATTCAGCTCTGAAATTATACTAATTAACAATTAGTCACCGAAGTCGAGGTGATTATCGGTGAATATCACAGATAATCACCGAGACTGAGGTGACTAATTGTTTTAGTAGAAATTCACAGGTGACTATCAGAGAGAAACAACTGAAAGAAAGCAAGGGGAAATGTTTTAATTATTTTATTTGTTATTTCCGGAAGTCCGCGCATCGTGAGATCACATGATTTTACGTAATCAACATTCAACAGAATATTAAAACGAACAACATACGAACGTGCTATACTCTTGCAAGTGGAGGCCAAAATGTGCTTAAAAAAAGCGATTTTGCTGTCAGATCAAGCAGAACTACAGAGTGTAAGACTGAGTTAAAGATTGAGCTAACATAAACGAGCAACTGTTGAAAGATCCAGACGGAACTTGTTTTTGCTTGGTTAGTACAAAACCGGCTTCACTTTTGTCCAGCTCAAAGTTCCCTTGTCAATCAGCATTTTTTACCACGTGAAGCAATGACTTTTTCAGCAAATTTGGTTTGTTTTTTCTTGGCCGATTTCCAACGTAGATGCATGGAGATACAGAACCTTGCTGTTTCGAGTAAAACTCGGGGATAATTCTGTGTATCAGCGTTCTGTCTCGTACAATTTTTGGATATAGTTTCACGGCTGTCAATGTTTTTTCTGAACCGTATCACCGCTATTTTTCCTTCACTGACGGAGCTGCTTAGGTAGGAACTAAAACTTGTGTGTTTTATTAGTGTTTTATTAGCCTCATTGAATACTGTCACAGATTGACATTTGTTTGTTGTACGGAGGATGACGGTCAAGACTGCAGCTCGGACTGATAACAACTGATTTTTTTTTTGTTAAAACTGCCGTCTTTTTTCGGGCAGAAACGTAAAACATTGAAAAGCATTTGTTTATATCTTCGACAACCATGCTAATAAGCTTTCAAATATTGTCTTAAATGTTTGTTGTTCAAAGTATTCTGTTAAATAAAGTTTTTTTCACAAAATTACTTGTTGTTTTGATCGTGTCGCCGATTGCCGTCCGACACCACCATCAAGAGTTTATAGCTATGAAATTAGGAAAATTCTTATATCTTACCTCGAAAAACGTTTAACTCTATATTGAGTTGTTTCTTTAGTTTGTTTTTGAATAGTATTTTCTTTAGTTTTATTCGCTTTTTCGTACGTAATTATCGATAAATCGAGAAGCCGCCATTTTTAAATCGCTGAAAATGTTATAGTCACCTCGCGCGAGGTGACTATAACAAAATAGGTCGTCCATCTCGACCAATCACAGCGCGAGAAACTCTATAGTCACCTGTCAATTTCTACTAACAGCGGATAGTAACTCCTGTAATGTGGCTATTTTCATTGGCATGGATTTGTGATAGAAACTTGTAAATTTATACTAATATCATTTATAGACCTCCTCGAGTGATATTTTTAAGGGTATTTAATGGGTAATATAGCTTTTGAAATACATATAGCTCGATCTAGTGGTATTCGATGATATATTCAAATAAGGTACAAATCTAGTCCTCTGATTCAGGATTGGACAACTCAGGCGCGGATCCAGACTGTCGCGAATGTCCGCTCGAGTGATAGTCAGACAAAATAATGCGTATTCAAAATATTGCGTAATACGACTGAGAGAGCTATTATATATTCTTAAATATTTAAGTGAACAGCGTGATTATGAACGATCGCAAACGAAACATCATGAACTATTGTTATGCGCCAACAGAGTGTTTATTTTTTACGAGTATCGCATGTCAGTCCTCGCCAAGTACACGCTATAGGTTACACGCGATTGTTCACTGTAGCTCAGATTTGCGTGAGCTACAGTGACTAAGGCAGAGCCAATCAGAATCCGAGTTGACTATCGCTCAGATAAGGCGGGAGCGACAGTGATTAAGACCTAACCAATCAAAATTCGAGTTGACTATTGCTCAGATGGCAGAGCCAATGAGACGTAGAGTTGACTATCGCTCAACTATAGCGGAAGTTCAGTCAGTAAACTTTTACGGTTCATCGGTTATATCATTTAGCCACAACAGAGAATCTGACAGCAAGAGCTTAGCGAGTGTGATAATATAGTTCGAGTGTCCTTTTTAATTGTAAGAGCAGTTCGTACTCCGTTGTTGGTTAAAAGTTCGAGTTGGAGAAACGTAATTCAAAATCACTCAGGCCGCAATTGAGTGTGGAAAACATCGAGCGTTGGGGGCTTTCCAGTTGCCATACAATGTTGTCGGCAACCGAGAGAGAAGCTGCGCGCATTTCGTCAGGTAGGATATGCCATTTATCCAATCTGCAATTCCCAGTAGCCAGAAAAATGGGTCAGAGGATCGCATTCCAACAAGGTTAGATAAATACGCTTGTTATGTTAATTTTAATTTGTATGTCCAAACCGACCAAACGTTCACGGTGTGATCGACTGTTAGACCAAGTTTAGACGTCTTGACGTAATATGAAATGGCGAGCTTGTCGTAAAAATAATATACTGGTCCATGGAATACAACGGTGAATGAATGAATGAACTTTAATTTATTTAAACACGGGGATCGCACAGAAGGAGAGACTAAATTATATTCAAAAACTCATTAATATTCATTAACCAAATTGTCCAATCACATTTCCGTATTTAGTCACACGCAAGGCTTTTATACCTGATAAAACCCATGAATACTAATCAGCATGAAAATTATATAAAGTCTATACGAACTTTATATAAAATTCCTGCTAATTTGCATTTCATACATCAACCCAATTTACCTCTAATTGAAAATAAAAACCAGTACACTCCCTAGTGATTACAATCAATTGTTTTTGAAGCTATTTAAAACACTCGAACTCGCGTTTTATCATATCTAAAATGCTCGCGCTGCGCGTTCGCATTTTAAATATGATAAAACGCTCCTTCTCGTGTTTTAAATACTACTTAAAATGCCAAGTCCATTGGTCGAATAAGTCTGGACTATGATTAAATGATATTCGTAATGCAGCTCGCTTAAGCCCGCGTATTATCAGATATTTAATGCAAATAATCCCATCACCCTGAATCACTCCATGTATAAATTTCTTTCCATATTTCCTGTATAAATATATATACAAAACTAATACTAGGAGATCTTATCAGAAATAAAATGTTGCCTCGGAACGGTATTCCCGTTCGTTTATTTGATTTGAAATATGACCGCTCGATCGTCATATTACGTCGCGTCCTATGACGTCACATCATGTGCCCCAGCGTTGAGCGACAGTCAGATTTTGAGCTGGATCCGCGCCTCATGCAACTTACAGTTGAATATTTATCCAAACACCGAGAAGTGTGTTGAATTAACGAGGTGTATAGCCCAGTTTTTTTCAATTACACTTCCAGATAATTTGGATATATGACTAAACACACTTTCTAGTGTTTTATATAACTTCTCAAACAATTCCGTATTTTAGGAA